>BSBK01008988.1:0-17500 GCA_027943335.1 Chamaecyparis obtusa | reverse complement strand
CATGGGAGAAAATCTCATGATGCAGAGATCGATGATCATTCTAGAGAAGGAAGAAGTCCCTGTAAAGAGCTATGATTATTCATGGCTCTGAACCAACATCTTCAGAACTAGATGCACCTCAGGTGGAAAGGTATGCCAAGTTATTGTTGACGGGGGTAGTTATGAGAATATGGTAGCTAAGGAAATGGTAGAGAAATTAAATCTGCAATGTGAGAAACATCCTTGTCCTTACCATATTTCATGGTTTAAGAAAGGAAATGAGGTTACTGTTGATAAGAGATGTTTGGTCAATTTTACCATAGGGAAAATCTATAAGGATGAGATATGGTGTGATGTCATTCCTATGGATGCTTGTCACATTTTATTGGGAAGGCCATGGCAGTATGATAGGAAGATCATGCATGATGGGGAAAAAAATACATATACCTTCTGGAAGGATGGATCTAAAGTGACTCTCTTACCACTTAAGGATGAAAGGAAGAATGAGACCATGTTGTCTACAAAGGATGTTGTCAAAGAAATGAAGGTGACAGGTTGCTTCTATGCATTAGTAGTAAAAAGAGGAGAAGAACTAGAAGACATCATACCACCTGATGCAGTAAAGATACTAGAAGAATTTTTTGATGTTATTACAAATGAGCTACCTGATGGTTTCCTACCAAAAAGGGATATACAACACCATATTGATCTAATTCCTGAGCAATTCTTCCTAATCAAGAAGCTTATCGACTGAACCCAACACAACATGCAGAGCTCAACAAACAAGTAACAAAACTAGTTGAGAAAGGCCTGGTTAGAGAAAGCATGAGCCCATGTCCTATGCTTGCATTGTTGACCCCGAAGAAGGATGGAACATGGAGGATGTGTACTGATAGTAGAGCAATTAATAAGATTACTATCAAGTATCGGTTTCCTATTCCTCATATAGAGGATATGATGGATGAATTAGCAGGGGCCAAATACTTTAGCAAGATTGATTTGCAAAGCAGATACCACCAAATTCAAATTTGTGAAGGAGATGAGTGGAAGATAGCTTTTAAGACTAGGGGTGGCTTGTATGAATGGATGGTTATGCCATTTGGGCTTTCTAATGCACCAAGTACATTCATGAGATTGATGAATACTATCTTGCGACCCCACATTGGTAAGTTTTTTATAGTTTATTTTGATGATATCCTAATTTACAGCAAAAGCAAAGGAGAACACCTACAACACTTGAGGATCATCCTGAGTGTACTAAGGAAAGAGAAGCTCTATAAAAATTTGAAGAAGTGTAGGTTCATGCAAACTAGTTTGACTATTTTGGGCTTTGTCATTTCTAAAGACAGTGTTCAGATGGACCCTGAAAAGGTCAAGGAAATCCTAGAATGGCCTAGTCCATCCAGCATAATAGGGGTAAGGAGTTTTCATGGATTGGAAACCTTCTATAGAAAGTTCATTCAGAATTTTAGCAGTATTGTAGCACCCATAATAGATTGTATGAAAGGAAGGGAATTCACATGGATAAGAGATGCTGAACAAAGTTTCCAATTCTTGAAGAAAAAGGTAACTGAAGCTCCTATACTGGCACTTCCCAATTTTGATAAAGTATTTGAAGTAGAGTGTGATGCTTCCCATGTTGGGATAGGTGCTGTTCTTAGCCAAATAGGTAAACCAATAGCCTTTTTCAATGAAAAGTTGAATGATGTGAGGAAGAACTATTCTACCTATGATTTAGAATTTTATGCTATTGTTTAGGCCTTAAGGCATTGGAGGCATTATCTGGTCCCACAAGAATTTGTACTATTTACAAATCATTTGGTCCTAAAATATGTGAACACACAAAAGAAGTTGAATAGTAGGCATGCTAAATGGGTGTCTTTCTTACAAGGGTATAATTTTTTTTTGAAGCATAAGTCAGGAAAGTAAAATCAGGCTATTAATGCCCTAAGTCGGCATGTTACACTCATAACTATAATGGAAATAGAGGTCATTAGTTTTGATGCTATTAAGGTTTTGTATGAGGCTGATGCTGATTTTTGGGAAATTATAGAGAGGATTAAAGAACCAAGAACTAATCTTTCAGATCACATGAGAGGAGAATACTTTATGCAGGATGGTTACCTCTTTCGAAGAAAACAACTTTGTATACCAGCTGGCTCCATGAGGGAAAATATTATCCGAGAATTTCATAGTGGTGGTTTGGCTGGTCAGTTTGGGAAGGACAAGACAATATCCTTGATTGAAGACAAATACTATTGGCCAAAACTAAAAAGGGACATTACTAAGTATGTGGCAAGCTACAAAATCTGTCAAGTGGCTAAGGGTCACTCCCAAAACATAGGATTGTATACACCTCTACCTATACCCATCGAGCCATGGATAGATGTGAGTATGGATTTTGTATTGGGGCTTCCCCACACCCAGTGAGGTATAGATTCTATCTTTGTAGTTGTTGATAGATTCTCTAAGATGGCTCATTTTATTGCTTGTAAAAAACCTAATGATGCCACAAGGATAGCCAACTTATTTTTCTCAGAAGTTGTTAGACTCCATGGCATTTTGAACACTATCACTTCTGATAGGGATACTAAGTTTTTGAGTCATTTTTGGAGGACCCTATGGAAGAAGATGGGAACACAGTTGTAGTTTAGTAGTGCCTATCATCCCCAAATTGATGGGAAAACTAAGGTAGTAAATTAGAGTTTGGGAAACCTGTTACAGTGTATTGTTGGTGAAAAGCCCAAGCAGTGGGACTTGGCATTGCCTCAAGTAGAGTTTGCTTACAATAGTTCTATTAACAAATCAACTGGAAAATCTCCTTTTCAGATCATATATGGTAAGAATCCTCAGGGTGTTTTGGACCTTGTACAACTCCCTATGCAAGATCGAATTAGCAATGATGGGGAAGCATTTGTTGAACACCTTCAACAGCATCAACAAGATGTGAGGAGTAAATTGCAGGATAGCAATGAGCAATATAAGGCTGCTGCAGATGTCAGTAGAAGGAGACAGATATTTAATGCAGGTGATTTGGTGATGGTCTACTTGAGGTGTAAGAGATTTTCCACTGGCACATATCATAAGCCAAAATACAAAAAGATAGGTCCTTGCCAGATCTTGAAGAAGATCAATGATAATGCTTATGAGGTTTGTCTCCCAGATGATCTAGATATTTCTCCTATCTTTAATGTTTCTGATTTATATGCACTTCATGGAGAACTACTTGAGCCAGCCAGTACAGATGAGGTGGATTGGAATCACCACCTTCCAAGCAAGAAGAAGGAAAAGATTGCCCACATTCTGGACAAACAGTCTACAATCACCCAAAATGGTCATTACAATAGGTACTTGATTCATTGGGAGGGATTGCCAGCAACAGATAGCACCTGGATCTCAGAATGGGAAGTGATGAAATTGGACCCCACAAAGTTGTAGCAGTTCATAGACAACCACTTGCAGGAGCTGCGTTCCTTTAAAGAAGGGGAGAATGATGCAGGGCCTTCCGTAGGTCATAATCTCATACATAAACTTTCGGAGGTCATAACTTTTGACTCAGGTCTGGGTTTTTGCTAAAATTTTATGGGTGCATGCCTCAGGTGGTGGCATTTGTTTTGCCAATGGATCTCAGATCAATTGGGGTCCCTTTTAGCACATTTTTGAGAGCTGAAAGTTTCATCTCGAGCTCTGAAATAAGCTTTTAGTGTTTTTTCTCTAGTTTTTAGAAAGTTCCTTTTTGTAATAAATCCAGAGATATGTTTCTAATCTCAGATATTAGTTGGCAATTCATTCTAGCTTAGTCGAGGGCATGTTTAGGGAAAAAATCAGCTTTTTAGGTGTTGTTTCAAAAATTACCATAAATGGCAAAAAACACCTGTTGTGGAAAAAAAATGCCAAAAAAAGGTAATTTTTGGTTTTCTTATTTTTCTTGGTTTTTTGGTTACTTAAGAGTTTGCAGTGAATTGTAGAGGCAGTTAGTGATGAATGGAAAATATTCAAGGTTTGAAATTTGTGTTTATTTGTCTGAAAAAATAGTTTTAATATTAACAGAGTGTTGTGTACTACATCATTATCCTTTTCTACATATATATATTCTTTACTACTTTCTTTTAATTCTATAAAAATATTATGCTCATATGCAAATATTATATATCTATTTTAATTTGATTTACTTCCTAAAGTTTCAACAAAAAAATACAAACAAACCCTAACTGATTTTTTTTTTCAATAAGAGGTTGAGGCCAAAAGGTTTTATTATATTATAAATAAGACTATATGTTTCTTCATTCAATGTGGGCACTTGTAGGAAAGAACGAAGAAAATATCCAGTCTAGCTCAGGTCACTAGTCCAAATAATTAAATTACATAGAGAGGGATATGAAGGCATTCCTTCAATTTAAATACAACTAAGGCAGTTTTGTCTTCAAACTGTTTACCCTTAGAAGCAAATAATAAATGTACTATAAAATAGTGAAATGTCTTGACTTTCATGATAGGTATAAATCTTCTACCATAGTTTTGTCTACTTCTCCTTAAGAGATTCCCTATTCCTGCACACATATTATAACCCCATATTTTGCATAGTACTATTATGTTATATTTTCTAACAAAGAATATACTTATTTTGATGATACTCTATTACTTTCTTTACTATTTTATCAATATTATAAGCGAAGCTTGCCTTTATATGTGTATGTATTATCAGAGTAGGGAGGATCCCATTACTGAAAATAAAATAGATAATACTGCTCTTTGTTCATCCTTATTCAGATTAAGTCTACTAGTTTTAACTCTTCTCGTAGAAACCATAAATCTATAATCTTGTTAACTTCATAATCCTTATGGGATTATACCCACATTAATGCACATAAATTTTAATGAGTTCCTTAGTTTACTACCAAATAAATTCCTGCTACACCATATTCATATCACATCTATTTTCTTAATATATAGTTAATTCAACTTTCTTAATTTTAATTTCTTATGAATTCTCTAATGGTTTTCCATTTTGTATATAGGAAATTCTTGTTTGTTTGAAGCTAAGAATCCATATACTACTTGTGTCCATCTATGCTAATAACTACCAAAACATAAGCAATGGCACCTTCTTGGATTATACATCCATAAGATTACTAGAACTCAATAAACTCTTTGTGATTAAGACCCTACTAATCAGCCCCTTTTTTTATCAGAGTAAACAAAATTACGGAGGCCCAAACCCACAACACGTAATATAAATACATCTATCTACACACACACAAACACATTAATATTAATATGTCTAGATATATATACATATCACAATGAAAGTGTGAGGTTATGTAAAGCCATACCTAAAGATGAGTACCCAGCCACACAAATGTAGAAGTTTGGATATATATATATATATATATATATATATATATATATATATATATATATATATATATATATATATATATATATATATATATATATATATATATATATATATATATATATATATATATATATATATATATATATATATATATATATATATATATATATATATATATATATATATACATATATATATATTCATGTGTGTGTAAACATAAATGTATGTCCAAACATCATGTGAATCTTTAGGAAATCTATACTGCAAAGAAAATTTTTAAAGATAATATTAGATCGAACCTTCATAACTGAGAGGAGAATACCAACCATTCATACATGTGACTGGTCTCATAGTATCAGTTAAAAGGACTTGATCTAATATCCAACCCATAGAGAGGAGATAAATCCGGGGGACTTTATCCTGAAATCACCACAAATACTAATTTGTGTTGACTTCTAGATAAGAGAGCATCAGAGCTATCCCAAAACAAAATTACTTGGATTACTTGTCTCTTGAGCTTTACACATAATCTTGAATTTTTATATTTTCTGTGTAAGGTCAAAGTAGGTAGTATTCATTAAAATTGCTAATAAAAGGAAATGCATCAGAAATATATTAAAATCATCTAATTGTATGACCCTACAGAGTATCAATTCAAGTGATTCCATATTAGGTAGATTCTAAAAAAAGCTAAATACAGTTAATTGACCAAATAACTCCATTATACTGTATAGATTGTCAGAGTAGAGTAGGTCCAATACTTTATCTATTTTCTAAAAATAACTTTTTTA
Organism: Chamaecyparis obtusa; assembly: GCA_027943335.1. NCBI lineage: Eukaryota > Viridiplantae > Streptophyta > Pinopsida > Cupressales > Cupressaceae > Chamaecyparis > Chamaecyparis obtusa. The sequence goes on along the minus strand of BSBK01008988.1, from coordinate 11,371 downwards.
TTTCATCTTATACATATATTTAAGCCAACATAAAACTATCCTTAATATTTCATATATATGGAGAAAATGTTAGATTCGGCCCTAGTCCTGAAGCATTCTTTGAGTAATTGCTAGTAGATTGCATATGTTCATAAAAAAATTTAAACCAATAAATAAAAATCCCTAATACTAATAAGTATGCAAGACCCATCCTTTTGAAATATCATCCCTACTAATGTTAAATATCCTATGATAAGTCTAGATCCAAAATATGTAACACACACACACACACACACACACACACACACACACACACACACATATATATATATATACTTTTTTGAAAACCATAATTTCTTCATCAGACTAATCCCCATCCTCAAACATGTAGCTTTGAGTTTTCTTCCATTTACATTCTTTTCTAGTAGGGATTTTACACAACCAATCTTTCTTGATGACGACTAGAGGCATAGCCTGTATCTTTCCGAGGTCCATTTTCTTGAATGAGGGAGGAACCAAGAATCCTTCTACTTCAAAGTATTGAAATAGGCATTTTGTATCATTGGAGGGAATGACACGAGTCCATCAAAGAAGAAAATCTAGGTTTCATTTAATTTCCTCTCAATGTTCTTCTAAGGTTGCTAAATCTTTAAATATTAGACATGGCCTTCAAGCAATTCTATTGTTATGCTCCAATCTTCCTATTTGAGCCCTCATGTAATCTTATGGGTAAGGGATTTTTTATCTAAATTTTACGCTATAAACCACTTGTTCTAACACTCCCAGAATCTTATCAATAAAGTTCTTTCATCATAGAGCTATCATGTAGGCTTTGTTCATTCCAACACTAAGTAAGTGTATCATCTTAAAATGGAAGAAATTCCATTTTGATAGGTTTAGCACCCTCTTTTAGTATATTTATCATGATAGACTTGCATTTAGGATGCATTTTGCACTTGATTTCTTCATTCTAGGTGAAATTAGGGTTAGCATCCTGAGGATTCTCCTTAATTTTCCTCTTCCATGGCTCTATTTTCTAGGTAGGACTTAGAAATAGGTCCTCTTGGCCTTCATCTCAATCATCATAGGATTTTTTGCCTCTCCCTAGCATTCTATCCCATCTTGGCATCATTTCTAGGTCTGTGGGCACCCCCAAGACCTCCTATCCTGATTTTGGCTGGATCTGGGCCCACTGGGTCAAGGTCAAGGTTGACCCTAAACTAGGTTAGAGTTAAGGTAGACCTTGACCTAGGTCAGATTCGAGCTCATCCCTGATCTAGGTCAGAGATGAGGTCATCTTTGACCTCCTCCAGAATCTTTGCCCCTTTTTCAAATTTGGTCCCGAGGGGCCCCGAAATCAATGTTGGGCCTTTGGATCTGAGTGCGAAAAGGTTTTAATTCAAAATTCATTTAATTTTTTTCCCTCCTTAATTGGTTATTGTGATTGGACCATAATTCAAGGTGAAATTTGAATTATGGGTCCTCACATTGCTCTAGGAGCGTCACCTTGAAACCTCTATATAAAGACTCTCATTTGCCTTCATTTTCACACAACAACACCAAGAAATTTCATGATCAAGTTCTTTCAAGGAGACAATTTCATGAACAAGGAGATTCAAGAAAGTGAGGAATGGTGAATTGAAGATGCAAGATTGCAAGAGGATGATATAGAAGATCAAACCATTGTTAATATCAAGCATCTTTGTGAACACACCATTGTGAACATATACTTGGAGCAAGAGAGATCCTTTCTTCCTTGATCGACCATTACCAACATTCGAACATTCAAAGATACAATCATGGGGTAGAAATTATGGATTGTGAGTTTGGTAGAAGTACTTTAGCCTTGGGGGCTTGGTATGATTTTATATCTCATTCAAATCTATGCATTTTTGTCTCATACATATTCATGCTAGGGTTTTGATCTAGAGGATTAGATCTTGGCATTACACTTTCAATGCATACACACACACAAATTCTATTTCAATCGGCTATTTGTGGAGGTGGAGATCACCAAAATGGGGGTTTGACTAAGGCAAAACCCTATATAGCCACCCCAAAAACACCCTTTTTCAGATATCTATGGTCGTTGTTTTAGGAATTGGAGGATAGATCTGAGTACCCTTTTCGGAAAACTTCTGAGATCTGTGAACAGAGTCAAAATCAGCCTTTAGAATAAAAATGTAGGCTTTGACCTTTTATCAGGGTCAAAGACTACTTGCTGCCAGAAGGATGAAAGTTTTCTGGGTTTTCTCTCTCACATTTTCCTGGTCCCAGATCTGGTTGTAGAATCTTCTGAAACTCCACATAGGCTTCAGAAAATAGGCATTTCTAAATCTATTTCATGATGAGGTATGTATGTTGGCCTAATTAATTTTCAAGTATTTCCAGATTTACTTATGCTATTCCAATTCAAAACACATTACAAATGAATAGTGTTGAATGTTAGGTGCATTATTAGGGCTCCATTTTTAACCTATTCATTTTGGTGAACTCAACATACTTACCCCTTTCTTTTGTGGATTTAGATGCCCTATTGTGTTAGATCTTCCTTTCTATTATCTTGTGTGTTCACCTTCACTTATTCATTTTGGTGAACCTATTTATGACAACTCTTTCTTTTATGGTGTTAGATTTAAATTGTGCATGCTTATAAGATTAGATTTCTTGCATTTATTTCTTGCATTTATATTTCAAAAATACAAAAATATTTACATTTTCATGTTTTTAGTGTTTTCTTTGTATTCAACATGTATGATTCTTGTTTTGAGTACTTTGATAAAGCTTTTATTATACAAGAGGATAGATTCCCTAATGAGGTACATGGTAGTGAGGATGAAAATGGTTTGGATAAGATCTCCATGGATCCTATTCCTATTTCACTCTCCTCCACAACCTCTCCAATTCACCTTTACCATAGGGTGTGTGCATGGTTACCTTCATGTCCCACTATTTGTAACATTGATAAACCTAAAATGATATATCCTACACCTTTGATGACAGTAAAAGGATGTCCTTGTATAACAATTAAGGGTAAACCTAGAGATCCTTTGGATTTCTTTGATAACACTGATTCCATTTCACATGCTTATTGCACATGGAATAACCCTCAGCCTACTCTTTTGATTTCTTTACCACCTTCTCAACCTATTCTTCCTCAAGCACCTAGGTATCCATCTACCTTTAAGGAGTATAACTTTGTTAGAGTTTTAGGTGACTCTACAACACCCCTAGGATCGAATGCAAGACCAAGATAACTTCCACAAGAGATTGGAAAGACAATTTCATTAAGATGCAAGAATGATATTATTGATCATGGACATGATTAAAATGTACATAATAGGCCTCCTTATATAGGAAAGGTGATAAGAGACAATGATTAGAAGTTGATAGGATATCACCTATGCTAGGTGTAATCACATGTCCACCAAATGTGGATCATCCTCCATTATGCAATAAAGTATGTGTAATGGATTAGGATGATAATATGATAAGAGCACGAAAGGTGGATCTCACACACAAAGAGGTATGTGATGACAACTATCACACCTAAAGTGGAAATTCTCCTACACCATGTGCTTAATAGATGTGCACACTCCTAGGTGTCTCAATCACAAAATACTATGCAATGCATTATCCTAAGTAAGATTAATTTAAGTGTAATTAGGAATATTTAATTACACCAACAAACTTAGTTGACCAATTACGTGCTACTCCTGCTAAGATATATTTATGGGAATTACTTCAAACTTCCCTAACATATCATGAGGCATTGCAAAAAGCTTTATCTACTCTTCATGCAAAAAGCTAGAGATACAACAATCTAAGATAAAACAACCTGAGATTTAACAACAGGAAGCTCCATCTTCTTCTTCTTTGACTAAGGATGATTGGGGGACATTAGATTTTAATCCTACATTTATTGGAGAATACAAGGTTTCTGATTTGGAATTTATGAAGCAACAAAATGAATTTCAGAAAAAAGTTTTTATTTCTTCTCCGCTTTCTGAAGAACTAAAAAGTAATTTTGTTGCCACTTCAATTAATGAAATGATTGAAACTATAAAGCCTGATTGTTATGATATTGTGACATATGGCACTACTTGGAATCCTTTTGATATGACTGATTGATATGGCCCTAGTTATCATTTGCTTAAAAAATTAGGATTTAATGGGAAAGGATGTGGTAAATATGAACAAGGTATACAAGTACCTTTGGATAATGAAGTTTATGATCATACATATGGATTAGGATTCAATCCTTATAGACAACCATCATCTTTTCCTCTTAATGTTAATCATATTTGTGGTGGACAATTGAAGTTGGTTAACCCATTGCTTATTGACCTTAATCAAGAACCCTCTTTGGATATTTTTCCTAAAGATGAAGCCTTAATGGAATTTTTAAGGGTTTATGAAGATTTACCTAAGTTTCATCACAAACGAGGAAAGCCTTATTGTTTAAAAATAGATGCTTATTTTGGAGAACATGATAAAAACAATATTCTCCCTTTATCGATGGATCCCCCAGTAAAAAGTGATTTTTTAATTACTAAAACTATTGATATTCAAGTGGATGAAAATCACTCTGAAAGGATGATAAAAATTGGGAAATTTTTTAATCAAGATGAACGTGATCTGTTGGTTTGCCTTTTGCTTGAATTTAAGGACATCTTTTCTTGGACATATTCAGATATGCAGGCTATAGATTCTAAGATTGTTACTCATAACATCATTTTAAAACAAAATATGAAACATGTGAAACAAAAAATTAAAAAGATGAATCCACGAATTTCTTTATTAGTCAAAGGTGAAATTGAGAAATTATTGGATTCTAGATTTATCCATTCTATTGACTACTCAGATTGGATTTCAAACATTGTGCCTGTGTAAAAAGGAGAAAATAAGATATGGATGTGTACTATTTTTAGATATTTAAATAAGGCATCCTTGAAAGATGATTTCCCTTTAGCTAATATCGATATGATTGTGGATTCAACAACGGGTCATGCCTTGTTATCTTTTATGGATGGTTTTTCAGGATATAATCAAATCTTAATCCCTCCTGAAGATCAATTTAAGATTGCATTTATAACACCTTTGGGAACCTTTTGTTGGGTCATGATGCCTTTTGGATTAAAAAATGCAGGAGTGACTTATCAACGAGCTATGACTTTAATTTTTCATGATTACATTCACAAGATCCTTGCAGATTATGTGGATGATATCTTAGCAAAATGTATACACAAAGAAGATCACGTTACTATTTTATGATAGATATTTGAAAGGATTAGAAGTTACAACATGAGATTGAATCCTAAGAAATGTGTCTTTGGAGTTGATTCTGGAAAATTATTAGGATTTATAATCTCTAAGCGAGGCATCGAAGTAGATAGTGAAAAGATTGAAGCTATTACTAATATGCCTCCTCCTAGGAATATTTCTCAGTTACGAAGTTTACAAGGAAAAATAAAAGCTATTTGTCACTTTATTTCTAATTTGGTAGACCGAACTATCCCTTTTACTTCCTTTCTTAGAAAGGATACCACTTTCTCTTGGAATGATGAGTGTAAACAAACTTTTGAGCAATTTAAGAAGTATCTTGTGAATCCTCCTATCTTATAGCCTACTAATTTTGAAAAACCATTTCATTTATACACTTCAGTGACTCCACGGGCCATGAGTGCATTGTTAGCTCAAATTGATGATGATGGTAAAGAAAGACCTGTGTATTACATTAGTCAAACTTTACTTGATTATGAAACAAGATACACAGATTTAGAAAGACAATGTCTAGCTGTAGTTTATGCATGTCAGAAACTTAGACATTATATTATAAATGATGAAGTTAATGTGATTGTCAAATTTGATCCTTTGAAACATGTTTTCTCATAAACTAATCTCTCTGGTCGGTTAGCAAAATGGGTGATGTTGCTTACCATGTTTGATCTTAATTTTATTTCTCAGAAGTCTATTAAGGGACAAGTGTTAATAGATTATTTAGCTAAAGCTCCTTGTCCTCACTCGGATAAATTTTCTACTTTAATAGAATTTCTTGATGATAATATCCTAGCTATTCAACAGGATGATATTTGGGAATTATATTTTGATGGGTCTAAGTGTAAGATAGGTTCTGGTGTGGGTATCATCTTGATTCCCCCTACAAAGAAACCCTTCCCTTTATCATATAAATTAACCTTTCCTTGTACTAATAACATTGTGGAGTATGAATCTCTTATAGCTTGACTACGAGCAGCTTTATCCCTCAATATCAAACATTTACAAATATATGGAGATTTACAATTGATTGTTGAACAGATCAAAGGAGGATATCAGAATAAGAATGCTAAAATGACACAATATAGAGATTTAGCTCTTGATTTTCTTTCACAATTCTCCTCTTATATGATTCACACTTTACCTAGGAAGGATAATCGACATGCAAACACCATGGCAAGCATAGCTTCTTTGGTTTGTCTCAAGAATAATGTTGAAAACTTTCAATTTACTATACAAACTCTTGAAAGCCCTGAAATTTCTTACAAGATTACCTCTGACTGTTTCAATTTGCATTTGGATAAATGGTATTCACATATTTTTCATTTTTTGAAGGATGGTACTTTTCCTGAATCAGCAACAAGGAACATGTGTAATTGTATTAGGAAACTTGCAGCACATTACATCATTTTAGGAGATATGCTTTACAAATGCTCTTATGAAGGATTATTATTAAGATGTCTCAATAGAACTGAAATCCTTGTAGCTTTGGTAGAAGGTCATTCTGGTTCTTGTGGGGGACATTTTGGTGGAAAATCTTTGGTTAATAAATTACTTCGAATGGGATATTATTGGCAAACAATGGAACAAGATTATTTCATGTTTGTTAAGAAATGTCCTCAATGTTGACAACATAGTAATTTGATTCATGCTCCTGCTCATGAGCTTCATAATCAAGTTTCTCCATGGCCTTTTAGTGTTTGGGGTTTTGACCTTATTGGAAAAATCTCACTGGCTTCTTCTCAAGGACATACTTACATTCTCACTGCTACATATTACCTCACAAAGTGGGTTGACATTGTCCCTCTTCATTCAACAATGATGGATGTTATTTGTGATTTCATCCTTAATAATATCATAACAAGATTTGGTATTCCTTTGATGATAATTTTGGATAATGGAACCTCTTTTAAAAAAAAAGAAGTCATGAAATTCTTGGAGAAATATAGAATTCAACATAGATTTTCAACTCCTTACTATCCTCAATCTAATGGACAAGCTAAAGAATCAAATAAAATTATTGAACAAATTTTGAGAAAAATAGTTAGTAAGCATGCGAAAGATTAGCATACTCAACTAACTTATTCTTTATGGGCCTATAGCACTAGTGTTTGTACTACCTGGGTACTTCTCCTTACAACCTTGTCTATGGTTCTAATGCTATTATGCCTTTGGAACTGGAAATACATTCTCTACGTGTTTCATTTCATGGGATAATTAATAAAGATACTTTTCATGAACAACACTTACAAGAGCTAGAAATGTTGGATGAACAACGAATACATGCATTAGAACATATAAATGATTATCATAAATCTCTTTAGAAACAATACAATCATAAGGTAATTGAATGAACATTTGCGGTTGGTGATTTAGTCCTTTATGAGAATCAATGAAATGTGAATGCTTTACTAGGTGAAAAAGGAAAATTTAGCCCTAATTGGCTTGATCTTTTGTTATTATTGAAGACTTTGGTTTGGGTGCTTATAAACTTGCTGATATGGATGGTGTTTCTTTTAAGGAACCCATTAATATTATCCATCTAAAATGTTATTATCCTTAATTTCATTGTTTTCCTATGCATTTATGTATTCCTTATAAAGATTTATTTTATAGGTTATGTAGTTTTAGAAAAATTACATGTTGAATATATTTATGCACTTTCTTTCTATTAAGTTTTATATTGATGAAAGTATAGTAATCAGATATAGAACTAATCAGTAGAGAAAGTTTTTCATTCATCATAAAAGAGTTTTTAAAGTTTTGATACATATATGGCCAATGGCCCTATCTATCAGTATGTCTATCACTATGCTCTGATGGCTGATGGCTTCCAGATCTCTCTCCCCTATGATAGGAAGATGAAGATTTGTGTGCTCATGTGTGTCTCCTCGATATGCTCATACCCTAGGGATGCTCTCGGGAACTCTGTAGCTCATCTATCAGCTTCTCCTCTCTTTCTCTACACAATCTCAGCTCTCGCTGGATGCATGCAAAGATATCGGCATGCCTGCCAGGATCTCTATGACCGATGGAAGAATCTTGCTCATTAGCTGGTAGTCAGTAGAATATAATTGTATCCTTGAGAAGCTTAGATACAAAGCTCCTCTACTCCGCTATGCTAGCTATAGAATGAAAATTTTTATCAGTCTAGTGTCCTATTTATCTCAAATCAAATCACATATTCAATCAAATTTCATATTTCATACTTGGGTCTCCCTCCTCGACGTCACTAAAGTGTCTAGATGGTGGGGGCATGGAGTGACTACTCTCTCCATGCTTGCTATATCTAGGTCTCGATGGTGGTGTCTTTTTGTGGGGCCATGGGGGCCGTCATGATCTCAATGGTGATGCATGAATAATAGGTATATCTACACCAATATCACTTGCTGGGGGCATGTCCTTGGCTCTCTCCTCCAATCTCTCCTCTACTCTATCTTCTCTCTCCTCCTCCATGGGATCTCTCTTAGAGATGTGCTCCTCCTCATCTCTAATATCCTCATCCTCCTCTATGGCACCACTATCACACCACCCTCTGTAAAGCTTGGCTCACCTATGGGATACTCCTTGGGAAAGATAGGATGGATCCCCTACAAACTCCAATACCTAATGTAATCTTGGCTCACATCTAAATAGGTCACATCTGATGGTACCTCTATGTCCTCTATCTCATCAGAATTGCTATCCTCTATTTCTTCTATCGATGATCATTGCATGGCGCTAGGTCTCTGATAGTATCTCATTGAATGTAAATAGTGAGGTACTACTTTAGGGACTCCTTGTAATAGGCTGAACTACCTCATCACCCAATCATAATAGTAGCACATCACTATATGACTCTGATGACCCTCTAGTAGCTTACACTACTATGAATATCTCATCTGGAATTGTGTATCAGGCCACTCTGTCATCTGGCAGTAGGATCTCCATATCACATCAATGCTTGCAATGTGGTCTAGATGTACTCTCTAATAGAGCATATCTCCAAAATGCCAAACATCTCTCAAGGGATATGCAAAGACTCTAGATGTGCTCACATCTACCATCACTAAAACTCCCTGTGGACGTGTACATGCAAAATTCTCAAACAACCAAATCTACAAGAGCTTGCATTTCAATAGACTCTCCCACTGATACCTCACTAGCTGACCTAGCTCATGGTATAGCTGAGCTATCATGTTGTGACCCCATGAGAATATGGTCCTCTCTCTCTCCATCCTTTGTATGAGATGTGTAAGAGGTGAACAAAATATAGTACCCTTTGAGTTTGGTAACACAACCAAGGATACTATGCAAAGCATCACCTTCCATACTAAAGGTGTAGGGGCTGATAGTATGGATGATAATAGGACCTGATCTGACCAGGTCTTCATCTTTGTAAGCCATCCTATAAAATAATTTTCATCTACACAGATCTCCTCATAAGCATGTTGTGCTCTAGGTCTGACAGTCTCACCTCAAAATGGAAGCCACATGATCCTGTAGACATCCTCTAATGTCACTGTGATCTCACCAAAGGGAAGATGGAAGGAGCATGTATCCTCATCCCACCTCTCTATCAAAGCTGATAGCATCGCTTGGTGTAGTATAATTTGTGGAAGGACTAATACCTAGTATAGTCCCACATCCTTCCATAATTGAATCTCCTCATCATCAAGCTCAGACTTTCTCTCTCTAACCATGACTAGCAACTCTCCAAAGGGATGCTCTCAGAAATAGACCAAGTCTTGCAAGCACAAACAAACATCATATTAGTCATCTACATCATCAAATCTACATATCTAACTAAACTAGGTCAAAGTTGACCTCAGTTAGGTCAAGGATGATCGTATTGGGTCAATGTTGACTTTTCTAGATCAAGGTCAACCTTTTTGGGTCAAGGTTGACCTCATCCCAGAAACATGCAAAAAACCTCTAGTCAATGTCGACTTTCATGGGTTAAAGTCAACCTAAATGGGTCAAGGTCAACCTAAGAGGGGTAAAGTTAACCTTGCCTATAAAAAAATAGGAATTTGGAAAGTACAAAGGAAGATAACAACAAACTCACCTTAGGTAGTGACCGTCTGGTAGCTAGGTTGTGTCTTAGAATCTCCAGGCATGTCGCTCGAAGTTCCTCTCTTCTCGACATCTTTTTTCCTCATTTCGATTCTACAAATGGTAAGAATGAGTAAGTATTTCTCTCTTTTTCTTATTTATAAGTTCAAATTAGGGTTTTATTAGGGTTTCCTTAGGGTAAACTCAAATTTCCCTTCTTATGCATTTAGATAGACATCCACTCTTTTCATCATAACTTGAGTTCAGTAACTCCATTTTTTAGTGTCGTCGTTGGCATTGGAATTTTGATTAAGATATGTAACTCCTTGAAGTAATTTATGAAGGTTAGGAATCCTTCTAATTGGTTTAGGAAAGGACTTTTAAACATACTGCATATCCTGTATGTAGAGTTTTTCTTATCACCCTGTTTCACCCTCCCGAACTAGAAAGCCGAAACAAGGGGGGCATAAGGGGCTCTATACACTTCTCAAATTGTCATATAGTAAGCCTTAGGTTATCTATGGATTTTAATTAACCTTGTGTGTTACAGGTTCTAATAGTTTTCTGTAGGATCTTTACATCGAGGACTTGGCTATATCCTTTTTATTTAATATAATGTTTTCTTACTTTAGCTTGTGTATTCACGTAGTGTCATGTCTAATGTAAAGTGGGGGCTAAATGTATCATCTTAAAATGGAATAAATTCTATTTTGATAGGCTTATCACCCTCTTTTGGTAGATTTATCATCATAGACTTGTATTTAGGATGCATTCTTCACTTGATTTCTTCAGTCTAGGTGAAATTAGGATTAGGATCTCGAGGATTCTCCTTAATTTCCCTCTTCCATGGATCTATTTTCAAGGTAGGACTTAGAAATAGGTCCTCCTAGCCTTCATCTCAATCATCATATGATTTTGTGCCTCTCCCTGGCATTCTATCCCATCTTGGCATCATTTCTAGGTCTTCGAGCACCCTCGGGACCTCCCACTAGTAAATTTTACCCTATTTTTCGACGAGGATTAGTCAAATTTTCAATACCAATTGGTTGAAAAAATGACTAAAACTATTGTCAAACTTTTT
>BSBK01008987.1:155000-360000 GCA_027943335.1 Chamaecyparis obtusa | reverse complement strand
CTGACCTAGGTTTTGGGTCATATGGGGGTCCTAACCACCCAAAATGTCATGGATAGAGTCTATTTAAGCCCTAAGAGGCTCGAATCCTGAGGTTGGCAACATTTTTAATTTCTAGCATTAAGTGTAGAATCACTGTTACAGCCATTTGAGGACACAGTCCTATGTTTTAAATGCAACAATGAAGTTTAATGGTTTATTTTTTCTTTTAAAGATAAGAATCAATAAATATTTAGTGTTTTGTTTCCATTTTGTAGCATTTTGTATATTTCTTAGGTGTTTTGGTAGACTAGGTAATTTCTTTTTGTTATAGCTAGTTCACTGGCTTGTGCATAGCTTTATGTATAAACATGGATCCCCCCATGAAATGATAGCATGTGTTCATGAATAAAATTTGGGACATGGAAGAGGAGCCTATGTATAGTGTATATAGCTCTTGTGGAGGTCTAGCAATAAGCTTGGCCATTTTTGTGACCTTTCCCTGGGCGAGCACAATAATTGCCCTGATAGGGACAAGGAGGTGAAATAGTTGTATTGCTTGTAGAGGTGACTAAAGAGATGCATTATAAGACTCATAAGACCTAGAAGAAGATCAAACAACACTTTGATGAAGAGCATAGGGCTTGATCAATCCATTCAACAAGCCAAACCTTACCTTGTACAATGAGCTCCTAGAAGCCACTAAAACTCTTGTAAAACTCTCCTAATTGGGTTAGGATATTGCATGGAGGCATGAGACCCTAAGACCTATAAAATAATTTAGAGTATCCCATATGAACCAAGAATCTAAAGTTTATTTGGGAGGTCCTTTTGGAGGTTTTTGTAGAAAGTCCTCATTGGTCCTTACAATAGTCAGTTACACTTTTTTAGACATGCTGATTTTTATAAAATAATACATTTTTAAAAAAATCTGATGATTTAATCCTTGAGAGGTTATATTTGAAGGAAGTAATTAAAAATGGTTAGCTCAAATCCTCTTAGATTAAAAAAACATATAACATCTATACTCCTCATTCATACCTACAATGGAGTCTCCTTTGCACATATTAAAATGCTGACAAAATATCACTTCAGCTTTATCTTTTGGTAGATCAAATGAATCCATTTGACAAACCTATCTATGTAGTAAGGTACTACTAAGAAAAATATTTACAATGATTATAATGTTAATATATATTAAGTTTATTATGACTTTGTATTTTTAGTTTTACTAAACATAGATATTTCACCATATGTCTACCTCTATGTTTGATGCTTATGCAAAAATAATAAATGAGAGAAAAAAATTCTAAAAAATATCTATGCCCTAGGTATTGAAGTTCTCTTTATATCAAAAAAATAAAAAATGAAATTGGACAATACATGACAAGTTATAAGCTATGTAGTCAAGGTATGTCAAAATTATGGTTTAGTCAACTTCAAACATTAATAAAATATGCAATAATCATGATAATATCATCAAACTGATTGTATGCCCTCCGTATGGATGTTACAAATCTAAATTCAAAAGAATCACATTGATATCTATTTTAGAAAAAAAGTTATGTTGTATGAAAACAATGTAACTCTTTGAAAATGACGTTTCAACAACATACCAATTTTCATGGGAGAAAGAAAAAACCATTCAAATAAATTCAAAAATAAAAAATAAAAAATACATTTGGAATCCAGATAAAAAATATTAAAATAATATAATTTACTTCATCTTTCAATTTCAAAATTTTTAATGACAATATGCATATGAATCTAAACGTGTTTTTCAAAATGTAGAGTTTAGTGTCCATTCAGGATAAAAAGTGTAACCCACCTCCACTAAAACTCAAACTAGGAGGCCTAATTGGGGGATCTAGGGCTACAAGGTCTAATCAAGGATTTTAAAGAGATTTGTAAGGTGGTGATGAAGACTTTGACCAAATGGGTCAAGAAGTGAAACTAGTATATAAATTGACTACCTCCACACCCTTGCAAGAATCACCAACTTGTTAAGGAGGTAAGGTGAATTTGGAAGGAGTATTGGATATGAAGGGACAAGAAAATTCAATCAGTGATATATCAATGGGAGGAGTTGAAGCATAGATTGTTAAAGTGGAGGAGATTGAGAGAGTCCTTATAGGACAAGGTGAAGCCTTGTAAGACCCCTGATCAAGCTATTGGGAAGTTGGAGAGTTAGGAATCTTAGTGATCCTAATCTAAGTCTATTAAGCACATAGTGTGATCCTATCAAATTGGTATCAAAGAATAATTAGGCTTGGGCTAAGTATATGTCAAAATCAGTGGGCGAGTTAGCCATGGTGACCAATGCTAAGTTTTCTAGAGAAGTGACAGAGCAGAGAGAGGAGAATAGGATACTCCAGGAAGAAATGGTAGCACTTAGAGACAAGGTAGGAGAGGTGGAAGAAAAGGCTAAATTGATGAGTGAGAAGTTAAAAGAAGATGAATGAAAGGGTAAAGAGGTGGTAGAAGAGGACAAGATCCTAGAACCAGACCTTGTATTAGTAGAAGAATCCTTCTTGAAGGCACTAAAATCTATGAGTGGAAAGTCATTAGAAGGAATACTACTTTTTAGTGGAAAGATGGAAGTCAGACTAGTTATGGAATGGATTGAGGGTATGAAAAATAACTTTGAATGTGAGAGAATTAGTGAAGATTAGAGAATTAGGGTAGAAAAATCAAGGATTAGAGGGGCTTCCCTCACTTGGTGGAATTTTGTGTAGGATGAAAGGGTGAAACAAGGAAAGAACCCCATTACCAATTAGAAAGGTACAGTGGAAAAGGTTAGGGAAACATACCTACTTGATGACTATGAAGTGAAATTGCATAAAAAGAGGCAAAATTAGAGACAAAAGGCCCTAGAAGTCAATGCCTACATTGAGGAATTCCAAAAATTGTGCCTTAGATCATATGTGATGGAAGAGGATAGCTAAAAGGTGGCTAAATACATAAATGGCCTGAGATGGAACATCCAAGAATAAATAAACCTATTAAGCCCCAAAACTATTCATCAATGCTATTAGTTGGCTCTTAAGGTAGAAGGAAAGATCAAAAAGAGGCATGAATCAAGTATCTAAGCTAGAGATAGGGGTAGAACAATAGGGGCCATGAAGGTAGCGATGGAGGAAGAACCTCTAAACTAAGAACTCAAAGTGAGACCAAACTCATTGAGAAGCAAGGATAAGTCTCTAACAATAGAGGAGGCTATAGTAATATAGGTCGAGGATCAAGAAATAGCTATAGGGCAAGGTCAAGTGGCAAAGGAAGAGGATCATACTTATCTTCCATGAAATGTTATAATTTCCACCAATATGGACATCCAACATATAGTTTCCCTAAGAAAGGGTCTACATCACAAGGTGGAGAGCAGAGAGTGAGCTATCTTCAAGAAGAGTCTTCAAGTAGAAAGCCTGCAAAAGTATCCCTAGATTCAGAAGTAGGGGATAATATCATGATAAGGAGGATATTGATTAAAGAACCAATCAAGGAGGAGCCAAGTCAAACGAGGTTCTTATTCAGACTAAAATACAAAATATTGGACAAAGTGATGAAGGGTGCTCCCCTTAATACCACAAACACATAACAGAAATAGAGAAACAACAACAATATGCAAGAACAGAAAATTGGCTTCTTATTATCTCCACAAATGTGGAATTACAAACTTTCGGAATTACAATATGCAAAGCCACATGGGCATTCCCTTACAATATTCTGTAGGACAAAGCCTCGAATCAATACCTAGATCTACTACCCCAGAACTATTCTGAACTGCCTAAGACAATAATACAGCCTTCCTTATATAGGCAATTTTCCACCGCCTGGGAAGGTTCCAAAATTTTTAGCCAATAAGGCCGACCAAACTTAGAATTATTTTATTTTACATTTTATTACATCATAGTCGGCTCAAGATAACCTTTGAAACCCGAACAAAAATTTTGAAGAAAATTATTTTTCACCATTTCAAGTGGCCCAACTTCCGAAGATGATAAGTCATCACCCGTTGACCCGCTCGGCTATTATAACCCCATTTCAAAAATGCCACGAAGCGCTCTACAGGCTTGACCCATGCAAGTGCCTGTCACCCAAATTTTTGACCTCATCCGGGGCCTCTAAAGCCTTCAAAACTGAGTTCAAAGTTTTTGTACCCCGCTGCCAATACCGAAAATCTTCAATATCTTCCAACATACACTTGATCTGGAAATGAAACTTTACTGGCAGACTTATATGACCAAAATGAACCTCCAAGAAAGAAATTAGATCATTCTGAGCACAGACAAAAATTACCAAAAATAGTAACTTTCCATAAATAGCAACTCTGCACAAAATTGCCCTTATTGAATTCAAAAATAGAAATATTTTTGGGTGATGCAAGATTGCTCTTACACCCAGGATGCTCCTGCATCAGACACCCAGGGTAATTTGAGAAGTGACCCTGTCACGACTCAGGTGTGCAGAGGAAAACCAAGACGGTTAACCTCCTCCTTTGTTAACCATGATGAATCTTCAACAGGTCATCCTTTCCACTTGACCAGATATTCTTCATATGTCCTGTTCCTTGTGCTTCTGCAAACATGACTGTCCAGTATATCTTCGATCTCCTTAGTGTCTGAACTAGTTGCTGGAATACTCCACTGTGCTGCTGCAACCTCATCTTCAACACCTCCTTCGTGATACTCTGTCAAATCCGAAATGTTAAACACTAGTGAAATATTTAGCTCACTAGAAAATTCTACCTCATATGCATTTCTTGAATCATGCTTCTTCAGTATCTTACATGGCCCAAACTTCTTCATTTTCAGCTTGTTATATGTACCAACTGGAAATCGCTCCTTCCGCAAATGAACCATGACTTCATCACCAACTTGAAATTCCTTATACCTCCTCTTCTCATCTACCTTAGCCTTATACTGTGCGTTCATCTTGGTAATATGCTTCCTCACCTCCTCATGGATGTTCTTCAAGTGTTCTGCAAAATCCTCAGCTTCAGCACTACTTATTTCTCCTTTATCTATCTTTCTCAATTTAGATGCATTTCTTGGACTAATTCCATATACAATCTGGAATGGTGATTTACCAGTGCTCCTGTTGACAGAATTATTGTAAGCAAATTCCGCCTGTGGTAAAATCAAATCCCATCCTGTTGGCTTATCTCCAACCAAACATCTCACCAAATTTCCCAAACTTCTATTCACCACCTCTGTCTGTCCATCAGTCTGTGGATGATGTGATGAACTGAACTTCAAATCTATCTTCAACTTCTTCCACAATGTACGCCAAAAATATCCAACAAACTTAGTGTCCCGATCTGAAACTATGGTCTTTGGCAAACCATGAAGTCTCACTACTTCTCTGCAAAACAATTCTGCTACATGAACAGCATCATTAGTCTTCTTGCAGGGAATGAAATGTGCCATCTTTGAAAATCGGTCAACTACTACAAAAATTGAATCATGTCCCCGCTGTGTCCTCGGTAAATCAAGAACAAAGTCCATACTGATATCCTCCCAAGGCTTCTTTGGTATAGGTAATGGCTGATACAACCCTGTATTCTGCTTCACTCCTTTCGCCATCTGACATACTCTACAACTCTGTACAAACTTCTTCACATCTTGCTGCAATTATGGCCAATAATAATTCTCACCAACCAAAGCAAGGGTTTTATCACGACCAAAATGTCCAGTCAATCCTCCACTATGCTTCTCCTTGATGAGATTCTCCCTCATAGAACTTCATGGAATGCACAACTGACTCCCTCTGAATAGCATATCATCCTGGATGATGAAATCTAACCATTTTTTCCTGTCTAGAGTAACAGGTTCTGTACAAGCTTTCCAAGCTTCACCAAAATCGGGATCCTCTGGATACAAATTCTTGAGTTCCTTGAACCCAACCACTTCAATCTGCATTTCTGTCAGCAATAGCTGCCTTCTGCTAAGAGCATCTGCAACCCTATTAGACTTTCCATTCCTGTGTTTCAAAACAAATGTATAACTCTGCAAAAACTCAACCCATTTCAAATGCCTTTGATTCAATTTTCCTTGACTATTCAAATATTGCAAAGCTTGATGATCAGTATACAAAACAAACTCCTTAGGAAGCAGATAATGTCTCCACTTCTTTAATGCCTAAACTATAGCATAAAATTCTTGATCATAAACAAAATATTTCCTCTTGGCATCATTTAACTTCTCACTGAAATAAGCAACAGGTTTACATTCTTGGCTCATAACAGCTCCTATTGCAGTACCACTAGCATCACAATCTACTTGAAACACCTTATTAAAATCTGAAGGTGCTAAAACAGGTTGTTCTATAACTTTTTGTTTCAACAATTGAAAACTCTTTTCTGCCCCATTAGTCCACTTAAACTCTTTTCTATCCCCTCTCATTATTTCAGTCAAGGGTCCACAAATACTGCTAAAGTTTCTAATAAACTTTCTGTAAAAGCTAGCTACACCATAAAAAGATCTTACCTCAGTAGCATTCCTTGGAGTAGGCCATTCAAGAATAGCCTGTACCTTCTCTGGGTCGATTTTTAGACCTTCTCCTGAAACTACAAACCCCAAATACACCAACTCTTTCTTCACAAAACTGCACTTCTTCAAATTAATCAACAATTTCTCTTCTCTCAACTTCTCAAATACCATACGAATATGCATCATATGCTCATCCAATGTCTTACTAAAGACCAAAATATCATCTAGGTAAACAATGACAAACTTACCCAGAAATTCTTTCAGAAGCTCGTTCATGAGCCGCATGAAAGTGCTCGGTGCATTGGTTAGCCCAAAAGGCATGACTAACGACTCATACAGTCCTTCCTTTGTCTTGAAGGTAGTCTTCCATTCATCTCCTTCTCTGATCCGAATCTGATAATATCCACTTTTCAGATCTATCTTTGAAAAATACACAGCTCCACTCAAACAGTCCACAATATCATCCATTCGTGGCAATGGAAACCTGTACTTGATTGTGATCTTGTTTATTGCCCTAGAATCTGTACACATCCTCCACTCTCCATTCTTCTTTGGTGCTAATACCGCTGGTACAGCACAGGGACTCAGACTCTCTCGAATCAACCCCTTCTGCAATAACTCATGTACTTGTCTGTTCAACTCTTCACTTTCTGCTAGTGTCATTCTATGTGCTGCCTTATTCGGCAAACTCGCTCCTGGGATCAAGTCCATCTGATGACTGATCTTCCTGACTGGTGGTAATCCATCAGGCACGTTATTGGATACAATATCCTGAAACTCATTCAACAAATCTGCAACTTCTACAAGAACATCTTCTACTTCCTCTTTACCAGCTTTTGGAATTAAAGAAAAACATACATGCTCATGCCTCATACCATCTAGAAATTTTCTTCCATCAACAAATGTTATTCATGCATTACCACATACCTTTTCTTCGGTCTCCTTCAATGGCTTTAGCTTATGTCGCACTCCATCCTTTGTCAGGGAATAGGTATTCGCACGACCATCGTGTATAGCACATCTGTCAAACTGCCACGGTCTACCCAATAACATATGACATGCATCCATAGAGATGATATCACATAGTACCTCATCTTGGTACCCACCGATCTTGAACTTTACCAGGCATTGTTCATTGACCATGACCTTGTGGTCATCCTGTACCCAGGCAATCCGATATGGATGTGGGTGTTTCTGTCTCTTGAGCTTCAACTTTGTCACCATCTCTTCTGACACCAAATTGTCAGTGCTTCCACTATCAATAATCACATCGCAACATTTACCTTCACACTTGCACCTGGTGCGAAATAGGATCCTCCTTTGCTCAGGTTCATTCTCACCACTCAACAAGACTCTTCTGTTAATCAATGTTTCTCCTCTTTCAGCATCTTCAGAATTTGATGATCTGGCATCTTCATCTATATGTGCAACTCTGGCCTGGCCTTCATTTCTCCTATCCATTTTGCCTTGGCACTGAGGACATTCAAATGCCCTATGACCTTCTTCTCCACAGTGAAAACATGTTCCACGGAAGCCACCTCTTCCAGATCCTTGTCCTCTTCCTCTTCCTCTCTGATCTCTATTATTCTGATCCTGGAAACGACTGGAATTATTTCCTCGCTGATTCTGACTGCTACTGGCCTCATCCTTCTTTTTCGGATCTTCATTTTGGCCACCATATGACCGTCCATCAGATCATCCACCGCGACCTCTTCCGTTTTGTCTGCTCTCAAACTTCTTGTTCAGCTTTTCCTCTACTTTTAGGGCAAACTGGTATGCCTCTTCAATACTGTTCATTCAAACCAGATTCAACTCCTCCTGGATGCTTGGCCTTAATCCATTAAGGTATCGGGCAACTTTCTCCTTATCGGCTTTGACATGGCCTGTTCTGATGAGGAGTCGATAGAACTCCTCTGTATACTCCTGAACAGATTTTCTCGCTTGCTTCAAACTTTGCATTTTCTTCAATAGGTCAAGCTCATAATCAATAGGAATGAACTGTCACTTCAATTTTTCCACCATCTGATCCCATCTTGTGATTTTATCTTTCCCTCTTCTATTTCGCTCCAATTGAATTTCTTGCCACCAGATCTTCGCATGACCTTTCAGTCTGGCCTTCGCAAATTTGACCCTATCAGGATCCTCAACATCTTCATACTCAAAATACTCCTCGCATTCATTGATCCAGTCGATCAATTCCTCTGGGTTAAGATTTCCAAAAAATGTAGGAACCTCAATCTTAGGTCTTTTCCCAATCTTGGAAATCGCCCGAAAAAGTCTTTCTTCCTCCTGGTTCACAATTTCAACTTCTCCTTCTTGATATTCTTCTTCGGCTTCATCCTCGCTTTCATCTCTGACATTAAGATTCATCCCTCTACAAATCTCTTCTTGCAATGCTCACACTTGTCTCTGCAGCTCTCTAACCTGAGGTGTTACGACACCAGCTCTTCCGCCACATTCCCTCCGTGGAGGCATTTTCACGATGCGCGCTGAAAGCCTAGCCACGGTCCTGGTGCAAACTGCCTCACGGTCGGCGATCTATTTACACACTCAAGAAAACC
The DNA here is from genome assembly GCA_027943335.1 of Chamaecyparis obtusa. Lineage (NCBI taxonomy): Eukaryota > Viridiplantae > Streptophyta > Pinopsida > Cupressales > Cupressaceae > Chamaecyparis > Chamaecyparis obtusa. The sequence continues at coordinate 350,975 of BSBK01008987.1, read as the reverse complement.
TACTCTGATACCACTTGATGAAGGGTGCTCCCCTTAATACCACAAACACATAACAGAAATAGAGAAACAACAACAATATGCAAGAACAGAAAATTGGCTTCTTATTATCTCCACAAATGTGGAATTACAAACTTTCAGAATTACAATATGCAAAGCCACATGGGCATTCCCTTACAATATTCTATAGGACAAAGCCTCGAATCAATACCCAGATTTACTACCCCAGAACTATTCTGAACTGCCTAAGACAATAATACAGCCTTCCTTATATAGGCAATTTTCCACCACCTGGGAAGGTTCCAAAATTTTTAGTCAATAAGGCCGACCAAACTTAGAATTATTTTATTTTACATTTTATTACATCATAGTCGGCTCAAGATAACCTTTGAAACCCGAACAGAAATTTTGAAGAAAATTATTTTTTGCCATTTCAGGTGGCCCAACTTCCGAAGACCATAAGTCATCACCCGTTGACCCGCTCGGCTATTATAACCCCATTTCGAAAATGCCACAAAGCGCTCTACAGGCTTGACCCACGCAAGCGCTCGTCACCCAAATTTTTGACCTCATCCGGGGCCTCTAAAGCCTTCAAAACTGAGTTCAAAGTTTCTGTACCCCGCTGCCAATACCGAAAATCTTCAATATCTTCCAACATACACTTGATCTGGAAATGAAACTTTACTGGTAGACTTATATGACCAAAATGAACCTCCAAGAAAGAAATTAGATCATTCTGAGCACAGACAAAAATTACCAAAAATAGTAACTTTCCATAAATAGCATCTCTGCACAAAATAGCCCTTATTGAATTCAAAAACAGAAATATTTTTGGGTGATGCAAGATTGCTCTTACACCCAGGATGCTCCTGCATCACAAAGTGTGCAAGATTATCATAGACTCTGGGTCCATAGACAACATAGTCTCCAATGAAGTAGTTAGTAAATTGAATCTTGAAAGGATTCCACAAAAATCTCTATAGAGTCATATGGTTGAATAAGGGTTAGCATGTTTTGGTAAATGAGCAAGCTTGGGTAGACTTCACGATTGAAAGGTACAAGGACAAAGTGTTATGTGATGTTCTACCTATGAGGTATGTGCAGGATCATGGTATACAAAGCTATGGCCTTAAGTGACAATGAAAAATAAAAAAATTAGGGTTAGTCAAATTTACCTAAAAATTTGAACATCTTATCAACCTTATGTGAAAAAGTTGTAACAATAGAATCTATAGGAAATTGAATGAAATTTCTAAACTACTAGCACTTTCCTAAAAAAAATTAATCTAATTGTTCAAAATTTTAGATTTCTATGCAGTAGTATGAGAATTTCAAGAAAAAGATAAAAATTACATGTATGTCTGACACAAGGGAGGGTAGGATGAAGGGCCAAAGGAACACCTTAATCACAACCCCCTTGCAGAGAACACACACGCGGAAGAAAACACACAAAAAGGAGAGAGCTAATACAATAGATTATCATATATTATTCATCAAATAGCCTCATACATGTCAAGCTATAAGGCCTTCCCAGTTATGGCCAATTACATTCAGATTCAATTACAATAATCCCCCAACATGCGAGGATTCCCTTTTTAGATCTATCTTCTTTCTTCTCAAATGGATACCTCCTAAAACTGATCTCTAAAACTACAACCAACTACCTTATTTATAGAAGAGGCTACTGAAAAAAGTTGGCCTTTAGATCCATCATTGGAGAAAGGAATCACTAGATCTAGGTCCACACGCTTCCTAATGATCGATACCAACATTAACTCCATGACAAAAATTAAATGCACAAGTCAACGTCAATAGGAAATCAAAATAAACCACTCGGCAAGAAAGAATACCAAGCGACAGGAAATAACTCAACAAACCAATAGAAAAACTTGGTCAAAGAAGGAACCAAGAAAACCATCGAGACAACTCGGTCAATGAAGGAATTGAGAAACTACCGAGAAAACTAAACAACTCAAACTTGTTTTTGGTGACACAGGATTGCTAAGGACTCAAGATGCTCCTACATCAATGTCTAACAACCTTAATCACAATCAAATGATGATATATTTTCACAATATTCTAGATATAAGTAGTAGACTCATGCCCGGATGTGAGGCATATTTTTGTGTAATTTTTTCATAAATAAATAATTAATAATGAATTTAATACTACAACTTATTCAGAATAAAAAAAATCTTGTGTTTGACCACCTTAAGTAATTTTAAACTTTACAAAATTGAAAACTTTTATTTTCTTATAATAGGTGAAGCATAGAATGTGAGGCATGTTTCATATTTCAAAAAGGTTAAACAGTTTGAAAGTTATAGTTGTTTTTCAATAAGTCTGTCAATTAGGACTTTACAGATAATTTGATTAAAAAATAAGTAATAATGGGTATATGCACAGAGATGGGGGACCAAAAAGGTGTCACTTTCCTTTTTGGTCCCCCATCGGCCATAGTGCATATGCACTAAAGTGTGTGTGCCCTATAGGGCACACACACTATGGCTTGGGAAATTCAAACCATACCGCATGTGCCCTATAGGGCGCACACGCTTTTTAAAACACTATAAAGTATTTTGTGCATTTGAAAAGCCCTTTTTCTTGCTACAATCCCACATTTGTAGTGAAAGAGGGATTCCCAAGCACATACGCAAAATCACTTTCCTTGTTCAATCCATCAATTTTGATAAAGAATGGCTCCACAACGTTGTCAAGTTCAAGCAGGAAGAAGAGGTAAGTGCTTTTACAGCCCATGCCTCTTATTTGTATTGAAATTTTAGTTTTGAAGAAATTTGTTTTGTTAAAATTTCATTTCTTAGATTTTATATGTAATTAAGATTTTAAAATCTTTTTTTTTTTAATTGCTAAGAAGAAATGATCTCCCTGACCAAAACCCTCAACCAAACCCTCCATCTCCTCATGAACAAATGAATAAAGAAAATAACAAAGAAAATGAAACTCAACCGCCTCCACCAATCATGGAACCTCCTCCTCAAACAGAGGAAAATTTGATTAACCAAATTGAAAGAGGGAAAAAAGGATTAGAATCTTTAATTATGAGGTTAAAAGATTCTTTTGCTACAAATCTTGGAAGGGAAAGAATTGCAAAATCATTGGAATAAATCTTGACCCACGTAGGCTCCATTAGTGGGCAACTTAATTTATGGCATGATAAAAGAGAAGAACAAAAACAATATTATGCAAAAAAATTATCATATGAGGACATAAAAAAGAAAAAGTCACAAAAGATGACATTTGGAAACTCTTTAAAAAACCAGGGGACACTGATACTCTTAGAACTACAACAAGGAGGTTCTCAATTCATTGGTGCTTGAATTAATACATAAAAGAAAACTTTTGGGAGAGATTGTGGATGGTCTTTGATTCCCCTCCCTATAAAAATCATGAGGTTCCTATATATTTCTTAAGGAAACTCTATTGCGAGTTTGTACTCGAGGAGGTGCCAAATTATTTTGACTTTCTAGATTCTTAGGGTAGACAAGGGGGGTCATCATTTGATAGAGCGGGGGTACATCGTGACCCTAATGCACCTAGGGTTCCTATTGGCAAGCCACAGGTAGATCACATTAGTATTCCTTTTGTTGTGAAGGAACATGTAGAGGTGGACACACTAGGCACGATTAATGCTCTGACAAAGACTCTCATTTAGTGTGCCACTCCTTTAGTTGAGGGTGACCATGGTCAATCTTTGAGGGGGCATATTTTTTGGTCATGTGGATCCTTGTGCACATTTGGTACCACTAAGAGAGAGGAGGAGGATCGTGGAATGATGAATGATGATTTTCTAAATATGACATTTGGCATTGACACAGGTAAATATCTCCAAGTACATTAAATTTATTTGATCATATTTCATTTATAAAAGAATAACTAATTAATTTAGTATCTATTGATTATGATCAAAATTCAGGGCAAGATTGTCAGTGGCCATGGCAATGACAATGATCCTCCTATCCCCTTCTACACATCATCGTCAAGTCCACAAGTACGTATTGAATAAAATATTTTAATTAATATATTTGATTATTATTTAATTATATGGAAACATTTTGTCATAAATTATTGTGCATGTGTATTAGTTCACTGGTGGACCATCAACATTCACAACAGACAACAAAGGGCATTGTTCCACTTTCCTTGAGGTATCTTTATTTGCATATTAATTTGATTTACTTGATTATATTTAATTAATACATGAATGAATAACTAAATTACTAGACAAATTATGATCAAAATCCAGAGGCAAAGTGGTCATCGAGGTGATCACATTCTTTCACCTAGCTTTGTGACTTCATCATTGAGTCCACAAGTATATATGTAATAATGCATTATAATTAACATGTCAGTAGTACGTTCTTATATGAATGGTTGTCTTATAAATTTCCATGTACATGTGCACTAGTTGAATGTTAGAGCTTTGACATCGACACCACACATCAAAGGATGTGGTCGAACCTTCATAGAGGTATCATTTATTTAGTAGTAGGGTTGTATAAAATATATGTAATCTTGATAACTGGATAATACTGTTGTTGTTTCATTTTTAGTTATTCACATTAGAGACTCCTCCTTCTGTTCGTGATACTTTGGATCATGGAGTAGCTATAAAAGTAGATAGTTCTAAAGAACTAACTGAGGTATGAAAGAGATCACTTAATTTTAATTGTTATTTTAATAGTTTGTATTAAATTTTATAATGATATTCATGTCTGTATTTTAATGATTATTTTGATCATTGTTGTAGGGACTTATTATTCCAGATCGTCAGCATGTACCTTCGATGGATGTACATCATAACTATTTTCTAGTGGTAAGCAAATATTCTATTTTATGTTATTGTATAATTCAATTTTGATGTATATTAGTTATTGATGCTTAAATTTTTTTTAATCAGCCCAAGCTGCAGAAGAGTCTAGACAGGAGGACTAGTGAGCGCACTCGAAAAACTACAACATTCACTGCATCTCCATCGATGCAATGATCGAAGACAACACGGGATTTGTTTTCTTCCCCTGGTGGGTAAGGACTAGATTAGGGATATAGATTGTATGCCTATATGGCATTAGTGGACATATTTTTTGTATATTGTATAAGTGATACATTGTACATCCATTTGGCTTTAAGGAAGCCAGTTTAAGTATATTGGATATATTCGATGTATAACATTATTGGATATATGTATTTGACTTCATGCCCTACAAAAAATATATTTTTTATGTTTTAGGTATGCAATTCATGTGTTTAGTGTATTGATGTATACTAATTCATATTTATGTGGATACATTATGCTTTGTAAATTTCCCATGCCTTATAGTTATGCTTGTATGTTTATCAATGTATATTGTTACTATATGATTTATACTTTATTAGAACATGAATGTGATGTAGAGGTGGTGTGTAAGACACTCTAAACACATACCCTTATAGAAATACAAAAATTAGTAACAAGTGAGACAATCTTCTCATTTCAAACATCCTTCATAAGGATCCACTTTCTAGGCTTCACCCAATGCACTTGCATTGGTTGGCTCCAAATTATCAAATTGTCATTCTAGGACAGCTCCTAGTAACCTTCACCACTCATAAAATGGCATTTTTCTCCACATCTTCCCAAAAGACTTAAAAAAATAATCAATTATCTAGATACCCTTTTGGAAGTTTTAAAACATATCCCAAATGCGACCCAACTTGTTTTGAGACAAACTACTTTAAAATTGATGATTTTATTTTTCTAGAGAGGCTTAATTCACCCATTTAACAAAGGAAAACTATCATGGGTAATCTCCTAGACCTTTCCCTCTTCAACAATCCTATTAAATGGATCTAATTAGAAGAATATTCTATCAATTCAACTCTATAACACTTATGGATATGAAAGCCCCAAATTGGTCTTAAAAACCCCTATAAACTAGGGATCTCTCAATGTATGACCTCCTAACACCATACCAACCAAATGAGAGTTGTTCCACTATTCTTATACCATCCTCAAATGGGTTCAATCATAAAATGACCAGCTCCAAGGGCTTGATTATCTGCTGCTATACCTATGGCTTCATCTCAATGACCCTTGGTCACTCCATCCTTCATGGATAAAATCATTACATAAAATGGCTTAATAGTCATGTTACAACATTGCAAAGACCTTATAGGTCTTGTATCTTCTTCAAACTAATTAGTCACCCAAGTGACCCTCTTTCCTTCATTAGGGTGCCCTGCACCAATTCTTCCATACAAACCACATAGTCTAGTAGCCCATCTTCATTCAGTGATCTTCAAAAAACATCAACTTACATCCATGCATGAACAAACTAAAAAATAAGGATATAATACATTTTTTCACTCATCCTCCTGATTGCACCTTGAGGGACACTTCGGCCTGGAGTTATTGATAGTGTTCAAGTGATTTTGTATGCCAAACAAGGTTGTCAATAGCATTTACCTGACTATTCAGAGATGTTGGAACAGAGGGTTTGATGCTATGACTGACAGCTTGAAAGATACACAATGCTTCTCATTTCAAGTGAGGAACACAATGAGTTTTGACATCAACAGAGAATGTATTTCCAAATATAAATGAACTTGAATATATGAAAACCAAGAAAGGTTATTGTAGGACTAGGAAACATAGTCCCATAGCACCTAACGATTTGATGCTACCTCACATGAGGTCTGAGATATGACCTCATAAAGATTGGTGATTTTATGCTAAAGGGATCTTTAGGGACACTTCAACTCGGAGTGGTCAGAAATGTTCAAGGGACTCTATGTGGAAAACAATGTTACCACTACTGTTTACCTAGCCATTTAGAGCTGTTGGAATAGACAGTTCGATGCTACGACTGACGGTTTGAAAGATATGTAATGTTGTCCATTTCAACTGAGGAACATTACATGTTTTGACATCGACCAAGAATGTGTTGCAAAATATAAATGAACTTGAATCTCTAAAAATTGTGATAGGTTATTATAGGCTTAGGCAACATGATCCTTTATAACTTGACAATTTGATGCCACCTCACATGAGCTCTGAGATATGACCCCGTAAAGATTACCAATTCCATACTAAAAGGATGTTGAGGGACACTTCGACCTGGAGTAGTCGGCAGCATTTGATCAACTCTATGTACTAGTTGAGGTTTCCACTAGTGTTTACCTAGCCATTCAGAGCTGTTGGAATAGACGGTTCAATGCTATGACCAACAGTTTGAAAGATACACAATATTGTCCATTTCAACTATGGAACACTTCAAGTTTTGACATCGACTAAGAATTTGTTGCCAAATATAAATGAACTTGAATCTCTAAAAATAGAGACATATTATTGTAGGCCTAGGCAACACGGTCCCTTAGCACCTAATGGTTCAATGCCACCCCACACAAGCTCCGAGATATGACCCCATAAAGATCACCAATTTCATGCTGAAGGGACCTTCAGGGACACTTTGGCCTAGAGTGGTCGATGGAATTTGATTGACTCTGTGTGCCGAATGAGGTTTCAAATAGTGCTTACCCATCCATTCAGAGCTATTGGAATAGATGATTCAATGTTACTATTGATGGTTCCATTCAACTAAGGAACACTTAGAGTTTTGACATCGACTGTGAATGTGTTAGAAAATATAAACAAACTTGAATTTCTAAAAACTAAGATAGGTTATTGTAGGCCTAGGCAACATGATCCTATAACACCTAATGGTTTGATGACACCCTGTACGAGCTACAAGATATGACCCCACAAAGATCATCAATTTCATGCTAAAGGGACCTTGAGGGACACTTTAGCCCAGAGTGGTTGGCAGCATTCAAGCAACTCTGCGTGCCAAACAAGGTTACCATTAGCATTTACCAGGCCATTTGAACATGTTGGAACAAACAATTTGATGCTATGACTGATGGTTTGAAAGATATGCAATGTTTTCCATTTTAACTAAGGAACACTTTGAGTTTTGATATCGATCGAGAATGTGTCACCAAATATAAACGAACTTGAATCTCTACAAATTGAGAGAGGTTATTGTAGGCCTATGCAACACGGTCCTATAGCACCTAATGGTTATATGCCACCTCACATGAGCTCTGAGATATGACCCCGTAAAGATTGTCAATTTCATGCTGAAGGGACCTTGAGGGACACTTCGGCCCAGAGTGGTCAGTAGTGTTTAAGAGAATTTGTGTGGCAAACAAGGTTTCCACTAGCATTTACGCGGCCATTTAGAGCTATTCAAAAAGATGATTTGATGCTATGACTAATGGTTTGAAAGATTCACAATGTTGTCCATTTCAACTGAGGAACACTTCAAGTTTTGACATCGACCAAGAATGTGTTGCCAAATATAAATAAACTTGAATCTCTAAAAAATGAGACAAATTATTATAGGCCTAGGCAACACGGTCCTATAGTAATTGACAGTTTGATGCCACCTTGCATGAGCTCTAAGATATGACCCCGTAAAGATCACCAATTTCATGCTAAAAGGATCTTGAGGGATACTTCATCTCGGAGTGGTCGGTAGGATTCGAGAAACTCTATGTTCCGAATGAGGTTTCCACTAGCATTTACCTAGTCATTCCAAGCTATTGGAATAGACAGTTTGATGCTACGATCGATGGTTTGAAAGATACACAATGTTGTCCATTTCAACTGAGAAACACTACGAGTTTTGACATCGACTGAGAATGTGTTGCCAAATATAAATGAACTTGAATCTCTAAAAACTGAGAGAGGTTATTGTAGGCCTAGGCAACATGATCTTGTAGCACCTGATAGTTTGATGCCACCTCGCATGAGCTTCGAGATGACCCCGTAAAGATCACTGATTTCATGTTGAAGGGACCTTGATGGACATTTCAACCTGGAGTGGTCAGTACCATTCAAGTGAATCTGTGTTCCAAACAAGGTTTCCACTAGCATTTCACCAGCCATTCAAAGCTGTTGGAACAGACAGTTCGATGCTACAACCAATAGTTTGAAAGATACATAATCTTTTTCATTTCAACAAAGGAACACTTTGAGTTTTGACATCGACCAAGAATGTGTCACCAAATATAAATAAAATTGAATCTCTAAAAAATGAGAGAGGTTATTGTAGACCTAAGCAACATGGTCTTGTAGCACCTAATGGTTTGATGCTATTCCACATGAGCTATGAGATATGACCCTATACAGATCACCAATTTCATGTTGAAGGGACCTTGAGGGACACTTCAACCCAGAGTGGTTGACAACATTCAAGTGACTCAGTGTGGCAAATGAGGTTTTCACTAGCATTTACCTGACTATTCAGAGCTATTGGAATAGATGATTCGATGCCATGACCAATGGTTTGAAAGATGATAGGCCAACACTGGGGAAAATAATAACAAAAGAATTAACAATTTTATGATGAAGTTCGGCTGGTCTATATGTGTCAATCTGAGAGTGTAAGCTTGCGAAAGGTGTCTGAGTAGTATGCCATCAAGGGATGATAGTTGTGACATGAGACATTATGAATGCAGCTACGAAACTTGAAAAAAAACTTGCAACAAATCGAAATGATTATGCAATAGGAAATAATTATGCTGCAGAAACTTACTGAATAGAAGCAACTGATAACAAAAATACTTTATGATAAATATAACTACAACTCTTAACAAGTTATCAACTCATAATCTAATTCATATGAAGTGTTATTCTATAATCAAATACATATATTGAACACATAGACTAATATACTAGGATTAAATCTATACCATGTAATGCTAAGCTAATTAAAATACAAATGAAAACTAATTTAAATGCACTCCATACATAAATTAAAAAGATCACCAGGTAACTTTGGAGTGGGCCCTTCCTCCTTAGCAGCCTGGCGATGAAACAAAGTAGTAGTCTTAAGCCTCTGTAATCATGCAAATATGGAACTTATATTTTAGAATAATAATAACAGTCTTTTGTACAATGTTGTGTGTTCTATAGGACAGCATGTATATATATGACTGTACCTCCCCAACACTGTATCTTAACATAGCCTTAACAACTTATTAACTACTCCAATATACATGCCATCTAAAGAATGGCTATTACATAGAGAATCTATAACATAAATTTGCGGCTTTGCAAAGAATAGGCAATTTTATTGTATCAGTTTAGAAAACAATATTGTCTTCATCCGCCATTTTTGAGCCATGGTTTTGAAGAAGGTTTAGCTGTAACAAACTAAAAATATAGAGAAAATGGCATGTATTCTGTCCACATGATTCATGCAGGTACAGGTAGAATATATGGCAATATAATAGAAATCTGTTACATGCCAAGAATAAGCAATTAGTTCTATCATTCTAACAAAACAATATTGTCCTCATTCGTTGCTGATTCATGGAATAATTTAGTGGCACATATCAAGAAGGTTCCATATTGCATCGTGTCCTCCACCAGTCTTCAATGCCCTTTCCACATATTTATGTAGGGCACAACAAATGCATCTTATTTCAAAGTTGATGGAGTTTTATATTGATGAAAGAGCTATAGGAAGATGCATAGCGGGCGACAGGAAGAACCATAACATATTATCAACATGTTAGATAAAGACAATTTCATCTGCTTATTCACATATTCTATCTAATAACTATATTAAATATTACTCATAAATATTAGATCATATGCAACATAGAAGGATAAAATGGAATATTAAAATAGGTATTGAAATTAACATGAAGGCTTATATGAAGGCTAAAATATGGCATAATCTGGGACATAAATTGCTCTCATCATTCCCCCCAACTTAGCTTATTGCATGTCCTCGTGCAATCATTATGATCAAGAGGTTGTTGGTGTGAACTAGAAAACACTTTAGGTTTATAGATTTGGCTTTGTCTCCACCCCGAACCATGATAACCCATAAATACAAATCCCTTTCTTTGCTTCACATGACAAGCTTTGTTATTTTTTTCTTCTTCAATAGGGATATCTCTTTTAACTTTTCATGAGTTGTTTCTCTTTTTTCTTTTCTTTTTCTTCCCTTTCATTTTTTATAGCATCATGGTTCAAAAGGTTTCATATAGGGAAAATTTATCTCAATTTGCACAAGAGGAGTTTAAATGGGTGAAATAGGAGAGATGGAAGACAAAACAAAGGCTATTATATGATGGACATAGTATGATGGGTTTAGTAAGGGTGATGGATGGAAGATAATAGAGTGACATTTCTCCCCCCAACTTAAAGGTTGACCATCCACGGGAAACAAGGAGAGGATAGGAAGGGGTGTTGCATAGTGATTAACATAATAAGCAATATAAATAAAGTTAAGATATAAAATAATGAAAAACAAAATTGATTGGTTTACCAACATGCATGTGCAGGAAGACCAATGGTGGAACACAGAGAAAATCAGAAACGGTCACCGCCAAAATGGATGAATCAACAAGGAATGAAGAGAGGCATCCAGAACTACAACACCACAAAAAATCTCCATCGAACTGAAATCACCAGGGAGTATACCACTGGAAGGAACCAAAAATTGGGATAGAGACTGCAACTGTAGGAGCCACCACCATCAAACTGAAAGCAATGTAGAACAAATAGTGGGTAGCACATTCCACTAAAATGCCTCAATTGAGTAGGTAGCACATACTATAGGTGATCAAAGTGTTGATGACCATGCTAAAGAATAAATTCAAGAGGGAGTGACAGGAGGTCCCAAGAGATAAAGAACGAAAAAATTCATTGAGTGTTTCTGAAAAGAATGATTAGTAGAAAAACCAAGAATGCCAATTATTGCATTTTTTTCTTTTTCTTTTTTTTTTGAAATAAATTTTGATAATGACAAGTGACCGCTGGCAAGCCAGTTTTCAATCACTTACCGCTTAATGGCACTGTAAAAATAGTTTTCACCACTAAGAATTTATTTGGTAGTTAACATCCACCGAAAACTAGTTTTCAGATATTAACCGGCCAACAACGCCCGAAGGTTTTCATTGTTGGATCTTTTATTGCTTTTTTCTTTTTTCATTTTTTTCAATTTTTATCATTTTATCATTTTTATTTTTTTTATTTTTCAATAACTGCATAGAATGACCAAAGAAATGAAATCCTGACATGGATGATGAAAAATGATACCATCCAAAGCTTGAGCTTTTGTCCATGACCATGCAAAAGGTACTGTTGAAACTTTGAAATGATGACCAAAAATAATCGCCACAAAATTGGAAATATTGAAAACACCGTGAAAGCAACCTTGATCCATGTAACTCATGCCACTGAATTGGAAAGCTTCTTGGAGAACTTTAGAACACACTAGCACACTTGGATGAAAGAACTACTCACAAGGGTGATGGTACTTATATGACATAGTGCTCTGATAATGACAAAACTGTATCACGTGGCATGAAGTTATGCTACATATCCAATCTTGGTAAAGAATGAGAGTATCCATTTCCTGAAATAAACACACCTTCATTATCAAGGACAAGGTCATAGAGTAAAATGCCAATGGTAGTCTCCAATGTGTCCATATAACTTTAGAGAGGATGAGACACATCTTGAGGAAGGAGTGTGGTAGTTGGCAAGATGCTAGAGATTCCTGTACGTGGCTTCAAAGTATTATCAGATGTGTTATTGAATAATCATGAATCTCATAAACCAAGTTTCATATTTTCCTCCATGTGAGAAATCACCAAAGAAATGAAATTTGATCGCAAGGTTGGGAACACCCTATGCAAAAATCTGCATATGATCTTGAATAGTGAAGCACAAGAAAAATTGATATGTGCCAGATAGCTAGTAAGCCCACACAATGTTAACAAAGAAAACATAGTGTGTTATGCAATTCTTGTGTAGAGAAGCATCATCAACTAGTATCAGTTCTACAATCATTTCACCACAGCAAGAGACCTGTAACCATATTCTCAAAACCAAGCATATAAAACATAGTAAAGAAATACCATCCATTCAATAACTCTATCATTAAGTAGGTAATTTATTTTTTACAAATAATAGGTAGAGTTATTAATATGAATAAATACTTGATAGGATGGAGATCAAATACAAATAAACTCTTGTGTTCATATAATAAAAATGCTAGTTAATACTAGAACACATACCTTGAATTATTGAGATGTCATATGGTGAGGATTTTTAAAAGGACCAACAAAACAATCAATGAAGCTTGATTGGAAATCGTCCTAGCACCACAAGATTGGAAGGATTCCCCCCAACTTAACTTCATGCTACAAGATAACCAAAGAAATTAGGCAACCCAACAAAGTAACACAACTTTAGAATTTTGTGAGTCTTTTTGAATGATAGATAAATCGATTATTTCAATAATTCAATGGATGTACTCGCAAATTAACTATAGGTTATAAAAGTATAGGGAATTTAAATCATCCAAGGAATCAAGAAATTAGCACATATTATAAATGAATGATCATCATAAGATACAAGAACCAAGAATGAAAAATATATAGATAGAAATACCTTGATCTTTGCTAAATAAATGATTCATCCATATTGTAGTGGGTCATCTTAGGAAAATGAACAGATTTAACAATAAGGAATAATGATCATCCTTTTGTAACATATTGACCATTAATGCATCTAATCCCTTATAATTGTGCTTAATCAATTATTGGTCCCAAATTAACAAGTATGTGAGGAATATGTATTTTAACCATAGGCCTCCAAATATCAATATGTATAAGTACAAAAGTAATAAAATATAGATCTTGGAGAATTTGACAACACATTTGCAGAATGAGGAAAGCATATGATTTAATATTACTTAGTGAATGATTAATATAAACACACATGCTTATGAGTCCAACAATTAAAATTGATGCAATTTGAAGTAGGGGCTCATTTGTGGTCATTTGTGATTTACTAAGTATAAAAGAAGAACAAAGTTGATTATAATTCAATAAATTATATTGTTCTTCTAATTTAAGTAAACTAAAATCACATTCCTTATATGCATCAATACATGCCAATGTTGATTTATCAATTTCAAGCACATCATTAGATTGTATAGGGATCCTTGAAAGCTCGATATTATATGTATTTCTAACCACCTCATTATGAAGTGTTGTATGAGGCAATAAAGTTGCCTTTGGTGGATAGGGTAGAGTGCAATGTGAATGGAATAATGAATATGGTAAGAAGTGTGAAGGAGATAAAGTAGATGGGAATAAGTATGATGGGTGGAACGTAGATGGTAAGGATGGATATGGTGGAATATAAGAGGGATATATGGGTTGTTGTGAGCATGCATGATTACAGTCATTGTGCATACTGGGTGAAGAAGTATGTTTTGAAGAAATACGTTGGCTTTGTAATGAAATAGTGTGACTATACATGTTACCAACATAATTCATACCTTGATCTTCTTGAGTTGGCATTTGAAATGGTTCATTTGGTATAAAGAATACTTGTTCACTTTCACCCTTATCATGGTAAGGATCACAAATAGCTTGTACCTCATTCACCATGTGCACTTGGTTGTTTGGGCATATGCATTGGTCATCTTTCCTATAGCAATTAGAACAAGTGGTTAAATTTTCATCATCAAAATCACATTGTTCTAAGAATTCATCAATGATATTTTCTTGGTCAGACATAAAGATACCATTTGTACATACCTGTGATAATGGAAGATCAAGATCATTAAAGATGCATTCATTAGGTAGAGATGGTATTAAAATATCACCTTTGGTCGGCACATTTTCCCCACCAATTTCTTCTTTTGTTTTTAAATTTGAAGGTGGGGGTCTGGGGGTGGCAGCCACTAGTGGGGTCAAGGGGTGACACCCCTTGTAGGGTCCTGGGGCAGCGTCCAAGGTGCGCTCCCTGTCGCAGTACAAGGTGGGGTCGAGGGGCAGTGCCCCTGATGCCAAGCACATTTTGCCTCTTGTGTTCCCTTCAAATTTTGCATTTTTGAAACAATTTTCAACCAAAATTGATATACTTGAAAAACCTTGAAAATGCATCATTTTAAACATTTTTCTTCAAAATAGCTTTTTAACCAATAGCTCACAACAACTAGTGATGATGTAAAATTGAATCTAATTTCTAAAGCAACTAATGAATCTAATTTCTAAGGCCTACTTGCAAACTCTAAAATAAAACTCTAAAGCAATGCATCTATATGATTTACACAATTCAAATTAATATTAATTACTTAAGCAAGGCTAGCAATTGCAAAAGCTTTCATCCTAACGCATTGTTCCTAACTCAACTCATCAATCTAACATGCCTTTGACACCTTTCCCCGGCAGCAGTGCCAAAATGATAGGCCAACACTGGGGCAAATAATAACAAAAGAATTAACAATTTTATGATGAAGTTCAGCTGGTCTATACATGTCAATCCGAGAGTGTAAGCTTGTGAAAGGTGTCCGAGCAGTATCCCATCAAGGAATGATAGTTGTGACATGAGAGATTATGAATGCAGCTACGACACTTGAAAAAAAACTTGTAGCAAATCGAAATGATTATGCGATAGGAAATAATTATGCTGCAGAAACTTACTGAATAGAAGCAACTGATAACAAAAATACTTTATGATAAATATAACTACAACTCTTAACAAGTTATCAACTCATAATCTAATTCATATGAAGTGTTATTCTATAATCAAATACATATATTGAACACATAGACTAATATACTAGGATTAAATCCATACCATGTAATGCTAAGCTAATTAAAATACAAATGAAAACTAATTTAAATGCACTTTGTACATAAATAAAGAAGATCACCAGGTAAATTTGGAGTGGGCCCTTCCTCCTCAGCAGCTTGGTGATGAAACAAAGTAGTAGTCTTAAGTCTCTGTAATCATGCAAATATGGAACTTATATTTTAGAATAATAATAACAGTCTTTTGTACAACATTGTGTGTTCTACAGGACTACACGTATATGTATGACTGTACCTCCCCAATACTATATCTTAACATAGCCTTAACAACTTATTAACTACTCCAATATACATGCCATCTAAAGAATGGCTATTACATAGAGAATCTATAACATAAATATGTGGCTTTGCAAAGGATAGACAATTTTGTTGTATCAGTTCAGAAAACAATATTGTCTTCATCCGCCATTTTTGAGCCATGGTTTTGAAGAAGGTTTAGCTGTAACAAACTAAAAATATAGATAAAATGACGTGTATTCTATCCACATGATTCATGTAGGTACAAGTAGAATATATGGCAATAGAATAAAAATCTGTTACATACCAAGAATAAGCAATTAGTTCTATCATTCTAACAAAACAATATTGTCCTCATTCACTGCTCATTCATGGAATAATTTAGTGGCACATATCAAGAAGGTTCCATATTGCATCATGTCCTCCACCAGTCTTCAATGCCCTTTCCACATATTTATGTAGGGCGCAGCAAATGCATCTTATTTCAAAGTTGATGGAGTTTTATATTGATGAAAGAGCTATAGGAAGATGCATAGTGGGTGACAAGAAGAACCATAACATATTATCAACATGTTAGATAAAGACAATTTCATCTACTTATTCACATATTCTATCTAATAACTATATTAAATATTACTCATAAATATTAGATCATATGCAACATAGAAGGATAAAATGGAATATTAAAATAGTTATTGAAATGAACATGAAGGCTTATATGAAGGCTAAAATATAGCATAATCTGGGACATAAATTGCTCTCATCAAAAGATATGCAATGTTGTCCATTTCAACTGAGGAACACTTCAAGTTTTGACATCGATTGATAATGTGTTGCCAACTATAAATGAACTTGAATCTCTGAAAACTAAGATAGGTTATTGTTGGCGTAGGAAACACAGTCCCATAGAACCTGACGATTTGATGCCACCCCGCATGAGCTCTGAGATATGACCCTGTAAAGATCACTGATTTCATGTTGAAGGGACCTTGAGGGACACTTTGGCCTAAATTGGTCAGCAGAGTCTGAGCCAATCTTTGTATCAAACAAGGTTTCCACTAGCATTTACCTAGCCATTTAGAGCTATTAGAATAGATGGTTTGATGCTACGATTGGTGGTTTGAAAGATTCCATTTCTATCAGTTGTAGTGATTCATGGGGATGATAGGAGGCAAGTGGGCTCAAAATACATGTATACCATTCATCAACTCATTCCTTTGACTCGCACCCATCCCAATCTTCATCTATACACGATGAACAAAAGAATGCCATATGTCATGTTTGGATACTCCATGAACCTTCATTACAACTTCTAAAAGAGTGTAGCTCACTTGATCCTATCAGTGTACAACCATCCTCATATGGTTCAATATTAGTTTCATGCATCAACTAAAAAATCTACAAACTTTAGACTCACCTTCATTACCTAGACCCATTGTAGCATTACACCACTAGATAATATATCTTGCATCTGACAATGTTCCTTACTCTTGGTACTTTAATTCTTCATGTGCTAAGGCTCTTTTCATACATGCACCTGCACCATCATGCTCTCCCTTTCCATGACTGACCTCTATGAAATTTGACATATATTGAATTCCAGTAATCTTATGCATCCTGCACAACCAATAAAACATCTAAGAATTCTTGAATTGTGATGTACAATTATCTAACCATATGATATGTTGATATTTTATGCCCCTGTTAGCCAAATGACTAGAAAATAGTTGAAAGAAACCATGTACAAACTTTGTAGAATGTGAGCGATCATCGTTGATATAAAAATGATACTCCCTCAATATCTTCCTATTCTCCTCTATATTGTCTGGTGAATGCATGAATGCTATATGAACAAATATAGAAACCTATTGAGAGTTGTAATACTTTGCTTGCACCTCATTTTGTGGTTGTAGTGTGTAGCTCTCTACAAAGTCCACAACTAAAACAATGGTATCAAGTGGTAATGTGTCCTTGAAAAACTTGAATTTCATATCCAACCATCGTGCTCTATGTGTATTCCTTGCATACTCATAAATAATTTTTTTATGAAAAATATCCATGAACTGATACACTAGAATTTTTTCAATTACTAAATCACATCTTGTATCCTCTTTTCCATCTTTTATATTGTATGTCATGGTCTTATACTTTCCAAATTCCACTATTTCATTACCAATTACATGCATACTCTCCATATGTTGACAAATTGGCAAATGTCACAAACCTTCACAATCTATGCATGTACCATTCAAGCATGAGAGCTTGTAAAATTGTTGACCATCTCTTTCACATAAAATGGTAGATATTAATTTTCTTGAAGATCTAGGTGGGACATTTATGTTACAATCCTGCAAAACATTGTTAGAGTGCAAATCTACACATATATTCCTATAAACTTCAAAATGGTTAGAAAATTCAATATGTACCCTACAACAACAAGCTGTGCATGTGTGATTTATCTTCACATAAAAAATTTTACTCATTTCAAAATATCTCTGACTAATTTTAATTTGAGGATACATATGCATAAATTTTATAAAGAAATGTGTTTGAATTGAATCCAAAAAATGTTTTGGATGTGGAACATGAATTCAACTACCAATGCTCCTTACAAAATCTCTTTGATTAGGAGATACATGTGTGTTATTCTTCCAAAATTCTTCAATCAAGGATTTCAAAGCTTCAACAATTGCTTTATCTTTTTGTGGTAGTCTATAGGAAAATGCCCATAACTCATTTCTATTTGGATCTTCCACTCTTTGACGCCTTCCCAGGGCTCTCATTAGAGACTTTCTACTTATTTTCAATGTTTTGCTTGTCTTTCTAATGAGTCAAGATTTCTTCATTTGAGTGCTTACTATTGTTGATGTAAGTACACATCATGTGACCTTACTATCTTTCATGCGTGATGTATAACCCACACTCTCATATGAAGTCATTAGATTCTTTACAATAGATTTTTCACTTGACTCATCCATCATTCTTAGCCCAAGAATCTTCATGATGGGCCTAAATTTTAGATTTCTCATCATTTCAACAAATAGTTGACATCTTCCTATCATGTTTAAATTCTCAAAAAATTATCTCCAAATATGATTAGCATTTCTTTGACAAGTATTCTTGGAAATCTTGTCAGACATTGCTTGTAAAATGTTAGTATCAATATCAATCAAATATTTTAGCTTTCTATACATAATTCTAGGAGCATCAAAAACATTATGTGTGAATTGCGTAGCATCTTGAGTGCCTTCAAAATGATATGATGTTGTGCCTACACCTTGGGATGTAGATAATGGTGTACCTTCAACATGATACAATTGTGTACCTCCACTTTGGGATGTAGACAATGGTGTGCCTTCAACATGATACAAGGAGGT
Organism: Chamaecyparis obtusa; assembly: GCA_027943335.1. Classification (NCBI taxonomy): domain Eukaryota; kingdom Viridiplantae; phylum Streptophyta; class Pinopsida; order Cupressales; family Cupressaceae; genus Chamaecyparis; species Chamaecyparis obtusa. The sequence continues at coordinate 331,674 of BSBK01008987.1, read as the reverse complement.
ACATACACCTTGGGATGTAGACAATGGTGTGCCTTCAACATTATACAAGGGTGTGCCCACACCTTTAGAAGTACACAATGGTGTGCATCTAACATTAGATGATGATGTCTCTTCAACTTGGGAACTCATAGATGATGTGCCCACATCTTCATAATTCAATTGTCTTGTTTCACACATGTTTCTCATTTGTTGTCTTTTTGTTTCCAATTCCAATTCTCTCTTACTTTGTATTGATGTTTCACGTTCCTCATCCAAAGAAAAATATTCTTCTATGGCATCCAATTTTTTTTTATTCATGAAGTTGTCTCATTCTTTCCCTTTTCTTCTCTTTGTATCTTTCATGCTCTTCCAGTGTTAAAGACTTTGCTCATTTCATTGGCATGATGATGATTTCTACATATGAATTGATTACAATTTTAAAAATATAATATAAATCTATTACAATAAGTCAAATTATAATATAAATCTTTTACAATATGACAAATTACAATATAAATTTATTACAATTATATAAAATTATGTATTGAACAAGTCTATATCATACCAATTATAAACCAAAAGAATTTGTATTCACATTTCACATGTAAAAGATTAAAAAAATTACTTCAATCGGTAAATTTCAGTCAAGAATGATTGACTTTCACAACTCAATGTTTATTTTTAAACAAAAAGATGGTGCAAATTGATATAATATGCTTCTTTGTCACTTCAAAACCATGAAAAGAAAATATTTGTTGGATAAAACATAGAAATCAGATAGGATACAGAAAAAGTGGGCCTCTTTCATGAGATCTTTAACATATAAGACCATTTATTTTAGTCTTACATAGCGTGAGCGTGCTATAGTGCGTGCACCCTATGAAAAACCACAAAAGTGTTATGCATACTCTTGCATAGCATGAGCACGCTATAGTGCATGCACCATATAGCACATGTACCCTATACAAAACTAGAAAGAGAGAGAGAGAGAGAGAGAGAGAGAGAGAGATCAACAAAATTTGAGTGGGAGATTTTAGATATTCGATAGTTTCAGATATCTGATATTTTCAAATATCCGATTGGTTTTACTGGCATTAAAAGGAAAAAGTTTATTCTCTGGGTCCCTTAGTCTGAGAACCACATTTTTTTGCAAAAAATATCATGGGATTACAGTTGTAGAAGACAAAAAAATTCTTTTTTTCCACTTTTTTTTGGAATTTCTCTATTATCAAAGGTTTTTGCATCACCTTTTTGGTCTCACCATGGGGAGTAGTAGTTGTTGAAAGCATAAATGGAAGAGAAAACTAAAAAATGAAGAGATTGAAGTCTATAGAGAAATGGATAGGGTTGCCCATCAAAACATAGACAAGGTATGTTAAATATTAATGAAAATGTGGGTATAGACCCACCCTTAAATGTGGTTTCAAGTGAAGAAGAACATGAATTTGAAATAATTTATGACAATAATATTGAAAATGAGAATGTAGGGATTGAAGATGAAAATGTAGGTTTTGAAAATGAACATGTCGATGTGGACAATAGAAGTGTGGACATTGACAATGACAATCCACTGATTAAATATGAAGGAATTGACAATGATAATGGTGCACAAGAACCAAATCAATGTAACACATCTCCAAATTATATGAGAAATGAAGTCCCTTGGGAGGAAGAAAGACACACTTCAAAATTGATACCTTCAAGAACAACAAAATGGTTACTTGAAATTTATGAGAACATAATGAGAAATTTTGATGGAAAGAGATCAAAAAGAACTGTTCGGTTGTGGGTTTCAAAACTTTTTGATCAATTTTTTAGCCATAAGACGTTGGTTGAGCAATGTCAAATTTTTTTTCAATTGTTAAAGATGCAGAAGATGAGATGTATACTAGTCAAATTGAAGATTAGCGTGAACAAGAAAAAAGAGAGGAATGCTATTATTGTAAGAAATATCTTTAGTGCTTTCAATTCCATTGGGAAGACTACCAAGTAAAAAGATAAGAGAGCCGCTAGGACGGTTATTACAACCTCCTTAGTAAGTAATCATTTGAGAAAGACTTGTTTGATGAGACAAACTTGTGTTGACTTGAACCTAAATCGTAAAGCTTTGGATAGAGCACTTGCAAGAATAGAAAGACTTAATGATCCTTTTCATAATGATACATGAGCTTATGGTGGGATAATTTCACGTTGTGATAAGAAGTTTACCGATGGTGTGAAGGATCAAATTCAACTATTTTGGAAATCTAACTCAAGAGTGTCACCAAATGTGAAGGATGCCTTGAAGTTGAGAATTGGCATTTGAGACAGCACCTCACATCCCAAACATTATTTGGAGGTGAGTCAAACAATGTTGTTTAAATTTTTTTGTGACACACATCCAAAATTGCAAATATCACAAAGAGGTTTTGAATCCCTCAAACCTTTTTTTAGTGAGCCTCTTAAGATTCAAAATACTTGTTGTGGGAAATATCATGTGGAGTTTTCAATTCACCATGAACTATTATGATCCCTTCATTCTACTTTGCATACTAGTGAAATGTTGGAGGAGTGTGGGGCAACTGCTCTTCCAAAATCATCAAGAGATTGGCTAGATATTTTTTATGTCCTAGAGATGATGGATGTTTCTTTTATAGAAAAAGATTGCTTAAATGACAAGTGCTTAGAGTTTGGTGGGCTTGAGAAGTTTTTTGAATGTTTTCATGAGGGTTGCGAACATGATTTTGGAAAGACAATTGTCCACAAAGAGGTATATGAAACCATTAAATATACATTGAAAAGTGGAGGTGAAGACTCTAGATGTAATTTGGTTACAAAAGAATGCAATGTAGCTACTTTTATTTCAGATTTCAAGAATAATCTTTTTTACAAGTATGCAAGGCATAGTCACAGGTCTTAGTGGTTGGATCAACAATTCAAGATGTGTAAGGAAACATTCCTGATTGACACTATTATAATGGTTGTTAAATTTATAAAGAACTATTGATGCAAGAGCATCCTGGGTGTAAGAGCAATCTTGCATCACCCAAAAATATTTTTGTTTTTTATTCAATAAGGGCTATCTTGTGCAGAGTTGCTATTTATGGAAACTTGCTATTTTTAGTAAGTTGGTCTTACGATCTTGGAATGTTCTAATTTTACATATGGAGGTTCATCTTAGTCATATCATCTTGCCAGCAAAGTTTCATGGCTAGATCAAGTCTAGTTTTGAAGATATTGAAGATTTTCAGTATTGGTAGTAGGGTACAGAAACTTCAAACTCAGTTTTGAAGGCTTTAGAGGCCCCGGATGAGGTTGAAAATTTGGGTGACGGGCACTTTGCATAGAACATGCCTGTAGAGCACTTCGTGGCATTTCCAGAATGGGGTTATAATAGCCAGTCGGGTCAACGGGTGATGACTTATGGTCTTCGAAAGTTGGGTCACCTGAAATGGCAGAAAATAATTTTTTTTCAAAATTTATGTTTGGGTTTCAAAACTCATTTTGAGCCGACTTTGATGTAATAAATTGTAAAATAAAATAATTCTAAGTTTGGTTGGCCCTAAGGGCTAAATTTCTAGAACCTTCTCGGGTGGTGGAAATTGCCTATAACGAAGGCCCGTAGTGTTGTCTAGGGCAGTTCTGGGTAGTAGATCTAGGTATTGATTCGAGGCTTGTCCTACAAAATATTGTAAGGGAATGCCCATGTGGCTTTGCATATTGTAATTTTGAAAGTTTGTAATTCCACATTTGTGGAGATAATAAGAAGCCAATTTTCTGTTCTTGCATATTATTGTTGTTGTTTCTCTATTTCTGTTATGTGCTTGTGGTATTAAGGGGAACACCCTTCATCAAATGGTATAAGAGCAGGAGTTCTTGAGTGTGTAAATAGATCACCGACAGTGAGGCAGTTTGCACCAGGATCATGGTTAGGGTTTCAGCATGCATCGTGAAAATGCATCCACGAAGAGAACGTGGTGGAAGAGCTGGTGCTGTGACACCTGAGGTTAGAGAGCTGCAGAGACAAGTGCGAGCATTGCAAAAAGAGATTTGTAGAGGAATGAATCTTAATGTTAGAGACGAAAGTGAGGATGAAGCCGAAGAAGAATATCAAGAAGGAGAAGCTAAAATTGTGAACCAGGAGGAAGAAAGACTTTTTCGGGCAATTTCCAAGATTGGGAAAAGACCTAAGATTGAGGTTCTTACATTTTTTTGAAATCTTAACCTAGAGGAATTGATCGACTGGATCAATGAATGTGAGGAATATTTTGAGTATGAAGATGTTGAGGATCCTGATAGGGTCAAATTTGCGAAGGCCAGATTGAAGGGTCATGCGAAGATCTGGTGGCAAGAAATTCAATTGGAGTGAAATAGAAGAGGGAAAGATAAAATCACAAGATGGGATCAGATGGTGGATAAATTAAAGTGATAGTTCATTCCTATTGATTATGAGCTTGACCTACTAAAGAAAATGCAAAGTTTGAAGCAAGCAGGAAGATCTGTTCAGGAGTATACATAGGAGTTCTATCGACTCCTCATCAGAATAGGCCATGCAAAAGCTGATAAGGAGAAAGTTTCCCGATACCTTAATGGGTTAAGGCCAAGCATTCAGGAGGAGTTGAATCTGGTTTGAATGAGCAGTATTGAAGAGGCATACCAATTTGCCCTAAAAGTAGAGGAAAAGCTGAACAAGAAGTTTGAGAGCAGACAAAATGGAAGAGGTCGTGGTGGAAGATCTGGTGGACAGTCATATGGTGGTGGAAATGAAGATCTAAAAAAGAAGGATGAGGCCAGTAGCAGTCAGAATCAGAGAAGAAATAATTCTAATCATTTCCAGGATTAGAGTAATAGAGATCAGAGAGGAAGAGGAAGAGGACAAGGATCTGGAAGAGGAGGCTTCCGTGGAACATGTTTTCACTATGGAGAAGAAGGTCATAGGGCATTTGAATGTCCTCAGCACCAAGGTAGAACAGACAGGAGAAATAAACGCCAGGCCAGAGTTGCACATGTAGATGAAGATGCTAGATCATCAAATTCTAAAGATGTTGAAAGAGGAGAAATGCTAATTAACAGAAGAGTCTTGCTGAGTGGTGAGAATGAACTTGAACAAAGGAGGATCCTTTTTCACACTACATGCAAGTGTGAGGGTAAATGTTGTGATGTGATTATCGATAGTGGAAGCACTGACAATTTAGTGTCAGAAGAGATGGTGACAAAGTTGAAGCTCAAGAGACAGAAACACCCACATCCATATCGGATTGCCTGGGTGTAGGATGACCACAAGGTCATAGTCAGTGAACAGTGCCTGGTAAAGTTCAAGATTGGCGAGTACCAAGATGAGGTACTATGTGATGTCATCTCTATGGATGCATGTCATATGTTGTTGGGTAGACCATGGTAGTTTGACAGATGTACTGTACACAATGGTCATGCGAATACCTATTCCCTGACAAAGGATGGAGTGAGACATAAGCTAAAGCCATTGAAGGAGACCGAAGAAAAGGTATGTGGTAATGCAAGAATAACATTTTTTGATGGAAGAAACTTCTTAGATGGTATGAGGCATGAGCATGTGTGTTTTGCTTTAATTCCAAAAGTTGGTAAAAAAGAAGTAGAGGATGTACCTGTAGAGGTTGCAGATTTGTTGAATGAGTTTCAAGATATTGTATCTGATAATGTACCTGATGGATTACCACTGGTAAGGAAGATCAGTCATTAGATGGATTTGATTCCAGGGGCCAATTTTCCAAACAAGGCAGCACACAGAATGACACTAGCAGAAAGTGAAGAGTTGAACAGACAAGTACATGAGTTATTGCAGAAGGGGTTGATTTGAGAGAGCCTGAGTCCCTATGCTATACCAATGGTATTAGTACCAAAGAAGAATGGAGAGTGGAGGATGTGTACAGATTCCAGAGAAATAAACAAGATCACAATCAAGTATAGGTTTCCATTGCCACGAATGGATGATATTATGGATTGTTTGAGTGGAGCTGTGTATTTCTTAAAGATAGATCTGAAGAGTGGATATCACCAGATTCAGATCAGAGAAGGAGATGAATGGAAGACTGCCTTCAAGACAAAAGAAGGATTGTATGAGTGGTTAGTCATGCCTTTTGGGCTAACCAATGCACCGAGCACTTTCATGCGGCTCATGAACGAGGTTCTAAAAGAATTTTTGGGTAAGTTTGTCATTGTTTACCTAGATGATATTTTGATTTTTAGCAAGACATTGGAGGAACATATGATGCATATTCATATGGTGTTTGAGAAATTGAGAGATGAGAAATTGTTGATTAATTTGAAGAAGTGCAGTTTTGTGAAGAAAGAGTTAGTGTATTTGGGATTTGTAGTTTCAGCAGAAGGTTTAAAAATGGACCCAGAGAAGGTATAGGCTATCCTTGAATGGCCTACTCCAAGGAGTGCTACTGAGGTAAGATATTTTCATGGTTTGGCTAGCTTTTACAGAAAGTTTATCAAAAATTTTAGCAGTATTTGTGGACACTTGACTAAAACAATGAGAGGGGATAGAAAAGAGTTTAAGTGGACTAATGGGGCAGAAAAGAGTTTTCAATTGTTGAAACAAAAAGTTACAGAACAACCTATTTTAGCACTTCTAGATTTTAATAAGGTGTTTCAAGTAGATTGTGATGCTAGTGGTACTGCAATAGGAGCTGTTATGAGCCAAGAAGGTAAACCTGTTGCTTATTTCAGTAAGAAATTAAATGATGCCAAGAGAAAATATTCTATTTATGATCAGGAATTTTATGCTATAGTTCAGGCATTGAAAAAGTGGAGGCACTATCTTCTTGCTAAGGAGTTTGTTTTGTATACTGATCATCAAGCTTTGCAATATTTGAACAGTCAAGGAAAGTTGAATCAAAGGCATTTGAAATGGGTTGAGTTTTTGCAGAGTTATACATTTGTTTTGAAACACAGAAGTGAAAAGTCTAACAGGGTTGCAGATGCTCTTAGCAGAAGGCAACTACTACTGACAGAGATGCAGATTGAGGTGGTTGGGTTCAAGGAACTCAAGAATTTGTATCCAGAGGATCCTGATTTTGGTGAAGCTTGAAAAGCTTGTACAGAACCTATTACTCTAGACAGGATGAAATGGCTGGATTTTATCATCCAAGATGATATGCTATTCAGAGGGAGTTAGTTGTGCATTCCACGAAGTTCTATGAGGGAGAATCTCATCAAGGAGAAGCATAGTGGAGGATTGGCTGGACATTTTGGTCATGATAAAACTCTTGCTTTGGTTGGTGAGAATTATTATTGGCCACAATTGCAATAAGATGTGAAGAAGTTTGTACAGAGTTGCAGAGTATGTCAGATGGTGAAAGGAGTGAAGCGGAATACAAGGTTGTATCAGCCATTACCTATACCAGAGAAGCCTTGGGAGGATATCAGTATGGACTTTGTTCTTGGTTTACCGAGGACTCGGTGGGGACACGATTCAATTTTTGTGGTAGTTGATAGATTTTTGAAGATGACACATTTCATTCCCTGCAAGAAGACTAATGATGTTGTTTATGTAGCAGAATTGTTTTTCAAAGAAGTGGTGAGACTACATGGTTTGCCAAAGACCATAGTTTCAGATAGAGATACTAAGTTTGTTGGATATTTCTGGTGGACATTGTGGAAAAAGTTAAAGATAGATTTGAAGTTCAGTTCATCACATCATCCACAGACTGATGGATAGATAGAGGTGGTGAATAAGAGTTTGGGAAATTTGCTGAGATGTTTGGTTGGAGATAAGCCAACAGGATGGGATTTGATTTTACCACAGACAGAATTTGCATACAATAATTCTGTCAATAGCAGTACTGGTAAATCACCATTCCAGATTGTATATGGAAGTATTCCAAGAAATGCATCTGAATTGAGAAAGATAGATAAAGGAGAAATAAGTAGTGCTGAAGCTGAGGATTTTGCAGAACATTTGAAGAACATCAATGAGGAGGTGAGGAAGCATATTACCAAGATGAATGCATAGTATAAGGCTAAGGCAAATGAGAAAATGAGGCATAAAGAATTTTAGGTTGGGGATGAAGTCATGGTTCATTTGCGGAAGGAGTGATTTCTGGTTGGTACATATAACAAGCTAAAAATGAAAAAGTTTGGACCATGTACGATATTGAAGAAGCATGATTCAGGAAATGTATATGAGGTAGAATTGCCTAGTGAGCTGAATATTTCACTAGTGTTTAACATTTTAGATTTGACAGAGTATCACAAAGGAAGTGTTGAAGATGAGGTTGCGGTAGCACAGTGGAGTATTCCACCAACCAGTTCAGATATCAAGGAGATTGAAGACGTACTAGATAGTCATGTTGGTAGAAGCACAAGGAACAAGACATATCAAGAGTATTTGGTCAAATGGAAAGGATAACCTGTTGAAGATTCATCATAGCTAACAAAGGAGGAGGTTAACTGTCTTGGTTTTCCTCTACACACCTGAGTTGTGATAGGGTCACTTCTCAAATTACCTCAGGTGTCTGATGTAGGAGCATCCTGGGTGTAAGAGCAATCTTGCATCACCCAAAAATATTTTTATTTTTGTATTCAATAAGGGCTATCTTGTGCAAAGTTGCTATTTATGGAAACTTGCTATTTTTAGTAATTTGGTCTTATGATCTCAGAATGTTCTAATTTTACATATGGAGGTTCATCTTAGTCATATCATCCTGCCAGCAAAGTTTCATGGCTAGATCAAGTCTAGTTTTGAAGATATTGAAGATTTTCGGTATTGGCAGTAGGGTACAGAAACTTCGAACTCAGTTTTGAAGGCTTTAAAGGCCCTGAATGAGGTTGAAAATTTGGGTGACAGGTGTTTTGAGTTGGTCAAGCCTGTAGAGCACTTTGTGGCATTTCCAGAATGGGGTTATAATAGCCAATCGGGTCAACGGGTGATGACTTATGGTCTTCGGAAGTTGGGTCACCTGAAATGGCAGAAAATAATTTTTCTTCAAAATTTATGTTTGGGTTTCAAAACTCATTTTGAGTTGACTTTGATGTAATAAATTGTAAAATAAAATAATTCTAAGTTTGGTCGGCCCTAAGGGCTAAATTTCTAGAACCTTCTCGGGTAGTGGAAATTGCCTATAAAGAAGGCCGTAGTATTGTCTAGGGCAGTTCTGGGTAGTAGATCTGGGTATTGATTCGAGGCTTGTCCTACAGAATATTGTAAGGGAATGCCCATGTGGCTTTGCATATTATAATTTTGAAAGTTTGTAATTCCACATTTGTGGAGATAATAAGAAGCTAATTTTCTGTTCTTGCATATTATTGTTGTTGTTTCTCTATTTCTGTTATGTGCTTGTGGTATTAAGGGGAGCACCCTTCATCAACTATACATTGCAGCCCCAAAATGAGTTGCAAGTTCAATATTATAATTCTGTTCAGGTTGCTATTTTTTTTAACATAACATATAGACATTCCCATCATAGTGCAAAAGATGAATAGAAGATAATAATAGAGTATTGTTAGAATAATTGAGAGGGGGGATGAATCAATTATCCATTGTCCCAAATCAAAATGTATAACCAAAAACAATTTACTTAAACTTCTGCAGCTTGACAAACATAAACTACTATTCTATCTGTGTTTTACTAATTACCAGTCAATAAGTTATAATGATTACCGATCAAATCCAATATGAAACATGTAAAGTATGACAATCAAAAAATCACCACAATCAACACATAACACAAAAAATTTAACATGGAAACCCTGTTAAGGGAAAAACCTCCTAGGATAGGCCACCCAAAAATTGTTCACTCTTCTGAAGTGAGGTCGGTGAAGACCCAACCCTGTTAAAGGTTACAAAACACACTGTAAGGTGTGACCTTGTTAGAGGATTTAACACTAACTTTTATCGTCCAACCAGCATTCACTATGGGGTTGATAGGATAACAAATGTACATTCTATGAATGACATTACAAGACTTTCAAGTTCACTCTGTTAAGAGATTTATCTGATTACAATGGTTAAACTATAATAGTAGGTGATCTGATTACAATACAACTTCTATTGCAGCTTTTCAGATCTATATTATGCTCATTCAAAACCTCTGATCAATATATCAATTCTTTTTCAACAATAATCAATGACTTACTGTCTCTTGGTAATAGCTTTCTGACACTTGGTAAAATTTGTAGTTTGGTTCTCCTTAACCAGTCTGATTAGGCATGCATGAAGCTTGTTCATGTGATAATTCTATAGTCTCCTTCTTCTGGCATAAGTTTCATAATGAAACCCTAGTCTCTTAAATAGACATGTAAACCATTTTGTTCTCATCCATCAGATTTTGCCACTTATTCTCCTTCATCCATTTTGCCGCTTAAATCTTCCTTGACTAATGTGTCAGTAACACATTTTGTTTCCATCCTTTAGATCTTCCTTGAATTTTGTTAGCCGTCGATCTTCGTAACAAACTTTATCTCCAACTCCGTGATCATACACTTTACAACTCATCAACTTCCATTGGCTAAACTAATCATTTAGTTCCTTTGTTTCTATTTGGTTAACAAAGAAATGCGTCAGTGAACACAAGCTCGGTTTATACTGTGCTTGGTATACACTACACTGCTCGGTGTATACTGAGATGCTTCATCAACTGACTACACTGCCTTATGTCTTTCAACTCTTTTCCTCATCATAGATGAATGCAACATAATCAAGTCAATAACATAAGGTCATAGAATCATCAATAAGTTACCCAATGTATTCTTTATCCTCATTTGTCATATACATCTTTCTCATGTAGATATTAATGTTCTTCATCTCTTTTTCTCCTTTCTACAGATGTTTCAGTATAGTAACTTAAAAGATAAGTGATTTCAAACTAGTTAACATCAATGAAAATATATTACTGATTTAATCATCTTACATATCTAATCAACAACTCGGTGATCTCTAATCACTGATCTTCAATTAGGTTCTAAATCAGTTGTAGTTCATTAATCTCTCCCTTTGGCATTGATGGAAACTCAAGAAATATGAAGTATACCATACAAATACCAAACACGTATTCTAAAACTTTGATAACAAATGTTGTAACTTGGTGTAAGCTCTCCCTAGCTTAATATGTTTAATCACTACATTACTTAACAACATTACAAGTGCAGACTATCTTCTGCAGATATGATCTTTTCAGCTCTCAAATTCTTTCTTCTGTTCTCAATAACTGATCTTCAATTCTCTCCCTTTCATTTCAGTTCTCTCTCTTTTGTCTTTGTTTCATATTTTTTATCTCTCCCTTGGACAACAATGCCAAAGAAACACATTAACATATATCTCTGTAATAGCCATGTAACTCTCTATTGTCCAGTGCATTCTCTGTATCTTTGTATACTGTTATGCCAATCTATTCTAGTTCTTCAAACTTTTCACAACCTTAGACATGATCCAAAGTGTGAACTATGCTGCATCAACATGAATGGTCTTCTGATGAGATCAGGCTGATGCAACATCTAGATCACATTACTGACAGGTAGATAGGGGATGGACCCCAAGTCTAGTCCTCAAATATTCAAATGTATCCTTCGGTAGAGGCTTTGTAAATATGTCTGGAAGTTTCCCTTTAGCTGTAACAAATTCTAGCTTGACTTGCTTCTCCTGTACTTGTTCTCTTAAGTAGTGATACTTAATGGATATATGCTTTGTTTTAGAGTGCATCACTAGATTCTTTGAAATTTTTATTGCACTAGTGTTGTCACAATATACAATCATTGGCTTAGTGATTACCTCATTCATACCTTCCAACACTTGCTTAATATATGCAATATTTGAACAATTTGTAGCAGCAAAAACATACTCTACTTCAATTGTAGACTGAGAAATGCAAGACTACTTCTTACTTGTCCATGTAACAAGTCTTTTACCAAAGAAAAATGCTCCTTTGGTGGTACTTTTTCTGTCATCCACATTTTCAGCCCAATCAGCATCGGTATAGACTTTGAGTTCAAACTTGCCTTCCTTAGGATACCATAATCCATAGTCCTCTATTTTCTTCAGGTATCTTAAGATTCTCTTTGTAGAAACCATGTGTGACTCCCTAGGATGTGCAAAAAATCTTGCAACAATCCCCACAACATGTGCTATGTCTGGTCTACTGTGCACTACATACATTAATTTACCAATCATAGATCGGTACTATGTCTGATTTACCTCTATAGTTTCATCTTCCTTAGTCAATTTACATCCAGTAGCCATCGGTGTTCCAATAGGTTTAGCATCTTCTATGTCAAATTTTATCAGTACTTCCTTGATATATTTGGATTGTGTGATGAATATACCATCAATCTGCTAAGTCACTTGTAAGCCTAGAAAGAACTTAATCTCTCCAAACATAGACATTTCGAACTCTTTTCTCATTTCATCAGAAAATGATTTATAGATGTGATCTTGTCAACCAAATATTATGTCATCCACAAATATTTCAGCAATAAAGATAGTATCATTTGAATCTCCTTTCATATACAGATTGCTATTCTCACTGGTTCTAACAAATCCAATAATCAACAAATAATTATGCAGTTTTTCATACCAGGCTCTAGGTGCTTGCTTCAAACCATATAAAGCTTTATGTAATATACATACCATATCTTTCTTGTCTAGATCAACGAACCCTTTTGGTTGTTCTATGTAGACTTCTTCAAGTATCCCATTCAGAAAAGCTGATTTAACATCCATTTGATAAACCTTGAAATTTTTGTGTGCAATATATGCAAGTAACATTCAGACTCCTTCTAATCTAGCAACAAGTGCAAAGGTCTCACCATAATCAATTCCTTCCTCCTGTGCATATCCCTTGCATACCAATCTATCTTTATTCCTTGTTACCTCTCCATTTTCATTCAGCTTGTTTCTGAATATCCACTTAGTACCGATAACATTCTTATGTTTAGGTCTAGGTACTAAAGTCCATGTCTTATTTTTCTCTTTCTGTTCAATTTCTTCTTTCATTGCACTAACCCATTCATCATTTTCCAATGCAACTTTTACATTCTTCAGTTCATATTCATAGACTAAACATGTACCTTGTCTTGTCTTACTCCTTGTCATCATTCCAGCTTGTCTATCTCCAATTATTTGTGTCTTAGGATGATGTCTTCTGACAAATCTTTCCAGTACTTGATCTCTTCTCTGTTGTTCATCCTATGCAGGTTCATTTGCTTGCTCGGTAGGTCCTTCCTACTTGTCAGTTTCTCTTTCTTGTTTCTTGGTATTGTTTTCCTACTGACTGGTTATCATAGTCTGTGGCTTTGGTAGATACTCTGGGTGTTCAATGTAAGTGAATCTACTATAGTCTTCTGGTTCCTTTCTACTTTCCTCTACATTTTTATCATCAAAATCATCAACCCGAACATTAGTACTTTCAATCATTTTATTAGTAACTCTATTTAGACACTTGTATGCTTTTCTTTTACTAGAATATCCAAGAAATATCCCTTCATCACCTTTTGAGTCAAACTTCCCATTTCTTTCATCTTTCAAAATAAAACATTTTCTTCCAAAAATTCTAAAATAACTTACAGTGGGTTTGTGTCCAAACCATAACTCATAGGGTGTTTTTCTAGTGTCCTTCTTCAGTTGTACTTGATTCATAACATAAACAACTATGCTAATAGCCTCTCTCCAGTATGTTTGAGCTACATTCTTCTCTATCATCAATGTCCTTACGTAGTCAACAATTGACTTATTCCTCCTTTCAGCAATGCCATTCTGTTGAGGTGTCCTCGGTGTAGAGACCTATCTTTTAATACCATGCTCATTGCAAAATTTAGTAAATTCATCAGAGATAAATTCACCTCCTCTATCAGATCTTAAGCATTTCAATACTTTACTAGTCTCTTTTTCTACTTTTGCTTTATACCACTTGTACATCTTGAATGCCTCAAATTTTTCCTTCAAGAACATGATAGTCAATAATCTAGTATAATCATCAACAAAAAGAATAAAATATCTGTCTCCATAATAACTCTGAGTTCTCATAGGACCACATAGGTCGGCATGAACCAACTCAAGTATCTTCTTTATTGAATAATCTTTTCTTTTGAAACTAGATTTGGTCATTTTACCTTTCTGACATTCATGACACATAACATGATTAGGCTTTGATAAGTTAGGCAGACCTCTAACTCTCTTCTTTTTACTGATCTTAATCATGTTATCAAAATTCACATGACATAACCTTTTATGCCACAACCAAGCATCTTCATTTTTCATCATCAAGAAAGAAGACTCATCATTATCAAGATAAAATAGATTACCTTTTGATTGTGCTCTAGTTCCAACTAGTCTTCCTCCATCATCAAATATTTTTACTTTCTTGCTCTCAAAAGAAACTCGGTGACCTGAATTGTTTAGTTGTGCCACACTTAGAAAATTATAGTTCATTCCTTCTACCCAATAAGCATTTTCACATTTTATTCTATCATTTATCATCAGGGATCCTTTACCTCTTACCATACAGGGTGTATCATTACCCATTTTAATAGACCCTCCATTGTATTGCTCAAGATGATTAAATTTTTTATCATCACCAATCATGTGATGTGTACAGCCACTATCTATGATCCATGTATCATTTTTATGAACTTTAGAAATTAGTGCTATTTCTACATGCTTTTCTTCTTCCTCAGAATCATCCTTCATAGCAACAAATACTACTTCTACATCATCATCTAAATCAGTGACAGTATCATCTTCTTCAGCAATGTAACATACTTTCTTACCTTTATCACCGTTGTCTCAGTTGTCTCTATTGTAGTGTCGGTAGCTTCTATTGTTTCTTCTCACATAGCTTCCTTCACTAGATCAGTCTTTGTTTCTATCATCTTCCTTCTTTTTTGGACATCTAGCAGCAATGTGACCAACCTCTTTATAGTTAAAGCATGCTAAAGGTAACTTACCCTTATATCTACCTTTACCTTTAGGTAACCTTCTATCCATAAGAGCTTCAAGTTCATCAAGCTCATCATCAGTATTGCTATCATTATCATCATGTTTACTACTAGAATTACCAATCTTCAAAGAGGTCATGAAAGCAGACTCAACAATCGGTACAACACTATTATCATAATTGTTTAGCTCAAATGTAGTAAGTTTACCAATTAGATTGTCAAGAGTGAGAGTATTACCATGTGCAGATCTCATTTCATGGATTGCAAACATTCTGATTGTTAGGAATGGGAACACTGAGAGGGGGGTGAATCAGTGTTCACTGTATTTTATCTTTTAACTTTAATCTTTATACTAATCTTAAATTCTTAAGTACTGAATTAAACATTCACATAAACATGAAACATGAAATCAATACATGACACCAATATGGTTATGGGGAAACCCAAATAGGTAAAAACCCTAGTGGGAATTGACACCCACTAATATTATGTACTAGTGTTTTGTGATCTTTGTTAGAAGATCCTTAACCCTGTTAGGAGTTGCTTTACAATTCTTTAAGTACAGTAGACCTTGTCAAGGGTTGGACCCTGTTAGGTGTCTTTTACAATAGTCCCTATTAGGGGAGTGGACACACTTTCATAGAGCTCACTACTCAAGTGGTGAAGGCTACAACCTTCTGATCTTAGATACACACTATATCTGAAAGATGAAATGTCACTATGACACTGTTTGTTAGATCAGTTCCTTTGATGCACTGATGCTTTGACCTCTTACAAAGCTCTAATACATCTTATTGACTCTTTGCATACTTCTTCTTTTCTTAACACAACACTCTATCAACTTCCATGTTGAATACAATGGGTGCATCTTATATTTATACACGCATACAAAACAAACAACTAGGTCGGCCCTTAAACCTATTACATACAATGCTTCCAAATGAATTGGCTTAAGTGTGTTTACAATCAAACATATATACATGTTGGAAACCTAAAAACAATAGGTACATAGCCTTTACAACATTATAATATAGACACAACTCAAAATGATAACTGTCGGCTGCTTATTCTGTTCTTCGCTGGCACACACTGGCTGTGCAACTTCAACTGACTGTATCTCTCTCATCCTTGCACATCTAATCATGCACTCATAGAATAAGCATGAATATAGTCTAACCAACTTAACTTCTAGGGTGCATACCATAATTTGTTAGTACGCATGTGCACTGATGCTCTGAGCTGCAGGAACTCTATACACTGTCCAGTCTTCAACACTTAACCAATTTTTGATCTTCACATCAAGTGCGCTGACTCCAAACTGCTATATGACTTTGTTTCCATAATGAAAACACTATATCAAGTCATATACATCAGTATAGCCAACTTTCCAACACTAATTGCATAAACTGGTAATAAGGTTCTAAGAATTTTTCTTACCATAGTGTCTTCATCAATAACACCATCAGATCCTCTTATTGCATTAACAACTTCCTTTATTCAATTAGTATACTACACTATGTTTTCACCTTCTTTCATCTTCATATCATCAAATTTTCCTCTTAAGCTTTCAGCTCTTGCTCTTTTGACATTTACATCACCACTATAAACTTGAGCAAGTTTATCCCACATTTCCTAAGTAGTAGTACATCTTTTGATATCTTCAAATTTGACATTAGTCAGAGCAACAACAATCTCCATCATGGTGATATTATTCTCATGTCTATCTCTTAACTGATCAAGGGTCAAAGGTCTAGTGGGTGGTGCAGTGTAGCCATTCTCCATTAGAGTAAGGGTAGAATTCCCAATTCCAGATATATGCAGCTTCATTCGGCTTTGCCATATTCTGAAGTTATCCTTGTTTAGATTTGGCACTTCCCTCTTATACATTTTAAGATCTTTGTGCTGAAGTCCTTAAAACTCTATTCCAAGAAACCAACACTATGATACCAATTGTTAGAATAACTGAGAGGGAGGGTGAATCAGTTATCCATTGTCCCAAATCAAAATGTATAACCAAAAATAATTTACTTAAACTTCTGCAGCTCGGTAACATAAACTACTATTCTATCTATGCTTTTACCGATTACCAGTCAATAACTTATAATGATTACTGATCAAATACAATATGCAAAATGTAAAGTATGACAATCAAACAATCACCACAATCAACACATAACACAAAATATTTAATATGGAAACCCTGTTAAGGGAAAAACCACCTGGGACCGGCAACCCAAAAATTGTTCACTCTTCTGAAGTGAGGTCGGTGAAGACCCATCCCTATTAAAGGTTATAAAACACACTGCAAGGTGTGACCTTGTTAGAGGATTTAACACTAACCATTATCATCCAACCAACATTCACTATGGGGTTGACAGGATAACAAATGTACATTCTATGAATGACATTACAAGACTTTCAAGTCCACTCTATTAAGAGATTTATCTAATTAAAATGGTTAAATTGTAACAATAGGTGATCTTATTACAATACAACTTCTATTGTAGATGTTCAGATCTATATTATGCTCATTCAAATCCTTTGATCAATATATCAATGATTTACTGTCTCTCAGTAATATCTTTTTGACGCTCGGTAAACTCTACAGTTTGGTTCTCCTTAACTAATCTGATTAGGCATGCATGAAGCTTGTTCATGTGATAATTCTATAGTCTCCTTCTGAAATAAGTTTCATAATGAAACCCTAGTTTCTTAAATAGACATGTAAACCATTTTCTTCTCATCGATCTGATTTTTCTACTTATTCTCCTTTGTCCATTTTGCCGCTTAAACCTTCCTCAGATGATGTGTCAGTAACACGTTTTGTTTCCATCCTTTAGATCTTCCTTGAATTTTTTTAGATGTCGATCTTTGTAACAAACTTTATCTCCAACTCTGTGATCATACACTTTACAGCTCATCAACTTCCATCGGCTAAACTAATCATTTAGTTCCTTTTTTTCTATTCAGTTAACAAAGAAATGTGTCAGTGAACACAAGCCCGATTTATACTGTGCTTGGTATACACTACACTGCTTGGTGTATACTATGATACTTCATCAACCGACCACACTGCCTTGTGTCTTTCAGCTCTTTTCCTCATCATAGATGAATGCAACATAATCAAATCAATAACATAAGGTCATGGACTCATCAATAAGTTACCCAATGTATTCCTTATCCTCATCTGTCATATACATTTTTCTCATGTAGATATTTTTGTTATTCATCTCTTTTTCTCCTTTCTACAGATGTTTCGATATAGTAACTTACAAGATAAGTGTTGTCAAACTAGTTGACATCAATGACAACATATTACTGATTTAATCATCTTACATATCTAATCAGCAACTCAGTGATCTCTAATCACTGATCTTCAATTAGTTTCTAAATCAGTTGTAGTTCATCAAGTACCATTTTTATATGAACAGTGATAGATAGTACTCTCATGATTATGTCCAAAATTGTTTTGAGAATTATTTTGAGTGGGTGTGGGAAAATAATATTACTATGGATAGACATCTCATTTGGTCAGATAACTGCACAGGTCAATTAAAAAATGGTCATATGCTTTATTGGCTATGTAGAATGCATGTAGAGAGAGGTGTACCTTATATTTGGAGTTTTTTTGAGTCTAGTCATGGAAAATGGGAGCATGATGCCGCAGGTGCATGTGTAAAGAGAGCTCTAGTTAAGGATAAATTAAGGATTTCAGGTGTAGAATGTTGGCAATTTGGCTAAGTTAGATATCTCGATGTTGTCATTATGGCAACATATGATCTATATGTAGACTAAATATGATAGAGAGTAGTTATGACAGAGCACATAATAAAATTGTCTAAGTGTAAGCAACATTTTCCCAGTCTAACTAGAGATAGTTTTGATTGGTGATATTGATATAAGTAAGTTCAGTGCTTGCACACTTGAACATGGATACTATGAGGTATATTAAAGACTCACCTAAGAGAACAAGTCTATATGGCATGTACGGAAGAATTTATTGCAGTATTCCAGAGATAGAGTTGAAGTTGATAGGATAAAGAATGAAGACAAAATAAGTAAATAGTTAAGGGATTATTTTGTTTATCAAAATAATAACTTAATCATATAAAGGGATGACATCCTAGATGTTAACCCTTGGGCAGAATGAGTTACTATGTACTTTGTGAAGTGCTTTATGTTTTGTAAAGCTGATTGTAAAAGTTATTATTCTTAATAACTTGTATAAATGTAAGACATATGTAATGCAGAGATAGAAGTGTGATCTATGTATGAAAAATATATTGATGCAAAGTTGTGAATTTTGAAATTCAAGAAAGAGACTTTTTATATGCAAGTGAAGTAGTAAAAGGTTATACACCTTGCCATTTTTGTAATTAGAAATCATTGTACATTACTTGTTTGGGCAGTGGGCTCGTCTTGTAATCATTTCTATTTTGTACTACCAACTCTTAGTAGGGTTGAGGCTTCTAACAAGGCCTAGAGTCCCTTAATCAGGACTGAGAAACTATATGTATGTAATAGGCTCCTAACAAAGTCAACATCCTTAACAAGATAATTTTGATTAGTGGATCATTGTGGGTATCATCTCCACTGGGGTTTTCCCTTGGCCAAGGTTTCCTCAAGAAAAAATAATGGGTTATGAGTTCATTTACTTTATTGCTATACATGCTATTTAGTTTACTTTGTTTTGCAAGCATCAAGTTAATCTGTTATAACCATAATTGGGAAAAAGTAAAAGTTTTTAGAATATTGATTCACCCCTCCTCTTAGTATTCCCTATTTCTAACAATTGGTCTTAGAGCTTAGTTACTCAGAAAAGAATCATTTAGAGAAAGCCTAGTAGCTTGAGTAAGATCTCTATGGATATGGATCAACTACAAAAGAATCTTGAAGAAGCTCTTGAATAGATTGATATACTTACTAAAGAAAGAGATACTCTGAAAGGAAAATATGATGATGCAAAGAACCTCATTGAGAAGCTAAAAAAGAAGTTGGAAGAACTGAAATCAGAGAAGGCGTATACAATTCAAATTGAAGATTGTGATGAAAAACTAGAAAAAGAAAATGAGATCCTTAAACATGAATTAAAGATAGTAAATCTGAAGTTGAGTCTAAAAGATAGCAAGAATGAAGAAAATCTGAAATCTAAGAATGAAGATCTGAAATCTAAACTTTGTAAAGTAACATCTGAACTGGAGAAAAAAAATTATAGTATGCTGAACTTGAAAAGTACAATACAATTGTGAAAGGTGAATTGACACAGTCTAAGCAATAGCTTGAGAGACTATATTCCACCAATGAGAAGATTGATGAACACATGTCTTATCAAAATCCATTCCATGATAAAACTGGTCTTGGATTTAACTAATCTAAGGTAAGTGAAGAAAGCAAGGAACCAGATCTGAATGTTTTTGAAAACATAGATGAAAAGAAATCTGATGAAGCTAACAAATTTGAGGATATACCTAAAGAAGAAGAACCACCTAAATAATAAGAATCATCTAAAGGTATGTAGAGAGAATTTAAAGGTATATGTTTTACATGTAATACTTTTGGTCATATGAAGAAAGACTATACAGGTAAGCAATTCAAACCTTCTAATGGTTATTTTTATAATTGTCATGGTTTTGGACATAGAGCTATTGAATGTAAGAAGCCTAGATCTAATGATAACAATAATAGTAGAATGTTTAGAGATACTAACCATGCAGATAAGAGACCTAATGAAGATATGAACATAAAAAATGGAGTAGTATGTTATAGATGCAATAATATTGGACACTTTGCCAGGAATTATAGATCATAAATCAACCTGACTGGACCAAGATATTGAAACAATGGAATAGTTTGTCAGACATGCAACAAGTTTGGTCATACAATGAGGTTTTGCTGAATGAATAACATGAGAAACCCTAATCCTAGAAGTTATACAAGGAGAAATGAGAATGCAAGCAACAGTCAAAGAGGATGTTGTAGCAATTTAGAAGAAGTGAAAATTTTTAAAGCCACTGATCAAGGAGACACATTCATCACACAAGGTAATTAGAAAGGTGAAGTATCTAATGGTAAGAGTGAATCTCTTCCTAACCCATCTCAAAGTACTTAATTCATAAAGAATGCATTAGAATAGGAACTTAGGATAGTGTAGAAGTTAGTATAGGATGAATTGAGTCTTCCGTAGTTAATGTGAGGTAGTATGTGATGTAATGATGCTATGGTTAAGAGTTCATGAGCTA
Organism: Chamaecyparis obtusa; assembly: GCA_027943335.1. Taxonomy (NCBI): domain Eukaryota; kingdom Viridiplantae; phylum Streptophyta; class Pinopsida; order Cupressales; family Cupressaceae; genus Chamaecyparis; species Chamaecyparis obtusa. Next base: position 310,564 of record BSBK01008987.1, on the reverse strand, counting down.
ATATGAAGTTATGTGAGTTCGCAAGAAGTTTGAAGTTTTGCAGGAAAGTAAGAACAAATTTTTGGAAAGAAGCGACAAAAGAATTGAATGTGATGTCAGAATCTTGTAAGATTGAAAGGTTAAAAGCTTATGATCGATATTTTTTTATCATTAAAGTGACTACAAGTGTTAAGGAGATCGAAGCAATGGTGATTGAAAGTAGTTTGCAAGATTTGGTGAAAGAACTTCATGTCGAATCTACGCAAAGCCCTAAATCATGAAATTGAGGTATTTTACTAAGAAAATATATCAATTAGTTAGAGAATTTACAGAAGATATGGATTTTTCATTTGTTCACAACATAAGAGATACTATTAGACCTAAGATCAAAAGGGAACTAGTAGAACCCTTGGAAGAAGATCCTAGACTAGCATTATCACTCATACCAGATAGAGTTTTGCATTTAGAAAATGTTAGAGATTATTTGGGATGCAAACTTGAAACCCTCAGTGAAAGTGATTTTACTAAGGAATATGAGAAACTATACAATCAAGATATGTCATTGAAATTAGGGTTTGAACATCTGAATGGAAATAAAATTGTAAGGTTTTCACTACAACATGAATTTGATGATGATGAATGCACCAAAATCATCTTGAGCAAAATTCATAATGGGAAGTTTTGGTTAGATGATAGAGTGATTGATATAACAACAGACCTAATTCTTTATCAAAATATGGAGTTATACCATTTAATGAGAAGAATGTGAAGAAACTGTATTGGACAATACTAAGTCATCCTACAATGGTAGAGGAATAGTAATAAGCAAGATACAACAAGATGATGTTAGATACTTATGTAACATCCAAGTTTTGTGCTAACTCTAGAGAAGATGACATGGTATCTAGAATGATTCATGCAGCTTATCTGATGTGCATTGATAAAGTTCAAGTGGATATGTGTGAAATTTTGAGAATTTAGTTATTTGAGAACCTTGAGAAGATTAAGAAGACTAAAAGCTCATAGTTTAGATTCTCATCCTTGATTACATATATGTTTTTCCATTTTCTGAGAAGATTTCCATTCACTATTGGAGAAGATTGGAATGATAACAGAACCACCATGGACAGAATCAAGAAGGTGCATCTGAGATACCCTATAGACAAGGTTAATGAAAGTGTAACCTTGGTAATCAAGTCATTTCAGAACTTGATGAAGAAAGATCAAGAATCTCATAGGCTATAGTTGAGAAGTACAAAGATGAAATATGCTTTATGGTTGACACTGATTTTACCTTTATTGAAGTAGTTGAACCTAGAGTAGAATTCACAGACCCTCTTGGATATGAAATTTCAAAAGTTGAAATAGAAGAGTATGTGAATAGATTGATTAAGAGCAAGTTGGATATGAACAACACCAGATTTGGGACTTTTGAGGAGAACTTCAACTCCACAAAGTCTATACAAGAAGAAAATTTATCTAAGAAGAGAGTGGAAAGCTCGATTAATAAAATTCTTAAAGATACAGGAATGTTAGAACAAGAATTTTTGATTGCAAAGAAAACAACAACATCAATTAGAGACATTGGACAAAAAGAAGTTTTGTCTATTCCACCCCTATCATCAGTTGTAGATCAGACTAAAAATATTCAGAATGTAGTGAAAGTGGAGAAAGTTGAAAAGGTACAGGAAACTAGAAAATCTACAAGATCCTCCACCACTCCACCAGGTAAAAGAGTAAAGCAAATGGCTAGTGGACCAGGTAAAAGACATAAAACAATAGTTGCCCCAGTACAAAGGAAAGTATTAGAAATTAAAGATGATGAAGATACTAAAGTCAAGAAGAAGAAATGGAAACCAAAGATAGAAAAGGTAAATGATCAAATTATTAATGATGTAGAATTTTCCAAGAAGAACAATTATTATGAGCTATATAATTATTAAGAAAGATTAAACTTGGAGAGTGCAGTTGTTAGACACATGATCTTAGCAGATAATAAATTTGATACTATTCAAGGGAAGATACCTGATGAATTATTTGAGAAATTAGTAAATAGGAAGAAGAGAGCAGCTGAAGAAGACAATAAGATTAGAAAAAACTTTGTGAGAAAGCTTTGTGATATTAGAGATGAAGACCACTTCAAGGAAATCATGAAAGATCATGGTATTAATCTAAGAAAAAAATGAAGAACAATTTAGATAATGGGAGGAAATTATGAATAAATTAATAAGGAAACTAAACAAGCAGTCATAAAGGTAATGACTATAGGTGTTGATAAGCACCCAAATGCAGTAGATCAAGCTTTGGAAGCTGAGCACCAGAAAAGTCCCTCTCCACCACCATCAATCAACATTGGAGATAAAACAATGAATGTAGAAGGAACAAATATTATACTGGACAGTGATGACAATCTGTTTAGCAACCTTGAGAACATTGTTGATAATTCGGCTTTGGAGGAACATGACAGATTAGTTGAGGAAGAAAGGGAGGAAACAAGGAAAGAAGAAGAAAAACAAGTGGAGATTCAAGTAAACACAGAGGTTGAAGGACATAAAGGAGAACAAAGTAAGGTAGAAATCAGTCCTACCCTTGAGATTGCAACAAAGAAACCATAGATAGAATCCATTTTTAATTCCGGGAAAGAAGTTGATGATGATGATGATCAAATGGAGCTGATCTCATCCCTAAACAAAATTATTGGTAAGAACAAGAAGGTAAAAAGCCTTGAAGGATCATTGATGGAAGTGACAGAGAAGTTGCAGAGTGTTGTGACAAGTCAAATAATAGAGGAATATCCACAAATAAAAGCTAAAGAAGCTATGAAGGCATTTGAAAATGAATTCACTAACTTGTCAGACATAGCTACTGTAAAGGCTTAGGCAGCGTATGAGGCTAAAATATTTCATGATATATGTCAGAATATTAGAAATGATATTAATAATTTGGATGTGTGTATCAAAGACTTAAGAAGAAATTTGGACAGAGGAAAAGCTTTGTATATTCAATGTACAAAAATAGAAAATCATGTATCAGAAGTAACTGAGAAGATGAGAGAAAAAGAGGCAGAAATTCAAACAAAGGTAAATCATTTATCTAGCCGAAATGAAAAGATATTAGATTTTGAAAAGAGAATCAATAAATTGAATGATGATATAAGAATTCTTAGTGATGAAAGAGAAAGGAAATTGAGAAGATTCACTCTTCTAAGAGAGAACATTTTAGTTAAGATAAACATCATTGAAGGACAATTGGAAGACTATCTTTCATCCAAGACATCTTATGAGAAATTCAACTTTGCAAACATTCATCCATGTGAGATCACATCTTATGGTTTATGTGCACTACTCAGTGTTTCAGACATAGTTAAGAAGGTATGGGAGGAGTTAGAGAGAATAAAAGTAAATTTTGCAGATTGTGTTGCAAGCCTACCGGCTCTGCAATTTTGAATCTAAGGTAAACATTTATGAGAACATAGTTTTGACACCCTTTTTGTCATTGTTGTCAAAGGGGGAGTGATAGCAGAAAAATTGATATATTGATATATATATGGAAGTATATTCTTAGGGGGAGTATAGATGATATATACAATATATGGAGATATAAGGACAGTGAAGATATATTTTTGTTATGACCACAATTTTGAAGTTTTGTATGACTTAGCCAATTTTCTCATATGTTGCCACAAATGAAAAAGGGGGAGATTGTTGGCAATTTAACTAAGTTAGATATCTAGATGTTGTCATTATGGAAACATATGATCTATATGTAGACCACATATGAAAGAGAGAAGTTATGACAGAGTGTAGAATAAAATTGTCTAAGTGTAAGTAGCATTTTCCAAGTCTAACTAGATACATTTTTGATTGGCGATGTCGATATAAGTAAGTTTAGTGCTTGCGCACTTGAACATGGATACTATGAGTTATATTGAAGACTCACCTGAGAGTGCAAGTCTGTATGACATGTATAGAAGAATTTATTGTAGTATTACAGAGATAGAGTTGAAGCCGACAGGATAAAGAATGAAGATAGAATAAGTAAGTAGTTAAGGGATTATTTTGTTTATCAAAATAATAAATTAATCATAAAAAGGGATGACATCCTAGATGTTAACCCTTGAGAAGAATGAGTTAATATGTATTTTGTGAAGTTCTTTATGTTTTGTAAAGCCAACTGTAAAAGTTATTATTCTTAATAACTTGTATAAATGTAAGACATATGTAATGCAAAGATAGAAGTGTGATATATGTATGCGAATAATATTGATGCAAAGTTGTGAATTCTGAAAGTCAAGAAAGCAACTTTGTATATGCAAGGGAAGCAATAAAAGGTTATACACCTTTCCCTTTTTGTAATTAGAAATCATTGTACATTACTTGTTTAGGCATTGGGCTCATATTGTAATTATTTCTATTTTGTATTACCAAATCTTAGGAGGGTTGAGGCTTCTAACAAGGCCTAGAGTCCCTTAATCAGGATTGAGACACTATATGTATGTAATAGGCTCCTAATAGAGTCAACATCCTTAACATGATACTTTTGATTAGTGGATCGTTGTGGGTATCATCCCCACTAGGGTTTTCCCTTGGCCAGGGTTTCCTCGAGAACAAATAATGTGTTATGAGTTCATTTTCTTTATTGATATGTAGGCTATTTAGTTTACTTTGTTTTGCAAGCATCAAGTTAATCTGTTATATCCATAATTGGGAAAAAGTAAAAGTTTGTAGAATACTGATTCACCCCCCCTCTCAGTATTCCCTATTTCTAATATAGAACTCCTTGATGCTCATTCTATTATCGATTGGTGTAGTTTAGCATTGTCACAAGAGGGGAATCTTGATTCAGCGGTATACATATTCTTTTGTTTGGTTGAGTTGGGCATAATAGGAGATAGGTTCGGTTGTCAAACTGTGAAAGATTCTTTAAAAATATATTCATTTCTAAGCTTAGATGCTAGTAGATGGACCATTTGGACAAGAGAGTTAGCTTGTTATTGTTTGAGGCATCTTCAATGTGATTGGGATCAGTGTGAGTCAAGTGAGTGGATTGATACGTGTGTTCCACATTATCTAGCTCCTTTATTTGTCATAGTCTCTGTAATAAATGATGACATGGATTATTTACTTTACTACAACCATCTTTGAGATCTTCTACAACTAGGATATGTTTTTGCATTAGTTGCACCACAAGGGAATGATGAGAGATCAAATTAATGGTTAGCACATTGTGTATGTGAAAAGAAGAAACCTGGACAACCGACGATAGATGATGATATGTTAATATATCCAATAGGATCACATGTTGTTGCGTGAACATGGTTGCACACATACATGATTAGAAATAATGGCATTCTTGTGTTTGAAGACTACGAGAAGCAAAAAACCATTCTCATGTATTCACATCTTGTTATAGCAGCCAATGTTAAGTTACTGAAACATCAAGGAAAACCAAAGATAAAGGAACTTTGGACTATTAGTACTCCTGATCATGAATAAATATAGAATACCCTCGAGTAGAGAGATGACCCTTTAGGCACATTGATGAAATACAACTGATTTGGAACCTAATTGAAGAAATATATGATTAAAGATCATTGAGGAGTTTCTGATTAGATATGGAATATGATTAAATCAATATTATGTTGTCATTGATGTCAACTAGTTTGACAACACTTATCTTGTAAGTTACTATACCGAGACATCTGAAGAAAGGTGAAAGAGATGAAGAACAAAAATATCTACATGAGGAAGATGTAAATGTTAGATGAGGATAAGGAATACACTGAGTAACTTATGCATAAGGTTGTTGACTTATGATATTGACTTTATTATGTTGCATCCATCTATGATGAAGAATAGAGCTGAAAGATACAAAGTAGTGTTGTCGGTAAATGAAAGCATTTCAGTATACACCGATGGAGTGTAGTGTCTACCGAACATAGTGTTAACTGAGCCTGTGTTCACTGACGCATTTCTTTGTTAATCGAGTAGAATAGAAAGGAATTAAATGACCAAGTTTAGCTGATAAGATTGATGAGTTGGAAAGTGTATAAAACCTAGGTAACAGATAATGTTTGTTATGAAGATCGATAGCTAACATAATTAAAAGAAGATCTAATGGAGAAGATTGAAATGTGTTAATGACACATCAGCCGAGGAAGCTTAAAGTGATAAAATCAACGAAGATGGTCAAGTGACAAATCTAATGGAGGAGAAGAAAATGTTTTACATGTCTATATAAGAGACTGATGATTTCATAATGAAAATCACCGGAAGAAGAAGATACTGCAGAATTATTGCATGAACAAGCTTCATGCATTCTGATCATACTGGTTAGTGAGAACTGAGCTGCAGAATAATTACCGAGCTACAGAGAGTAATTACCGATGGATAGTAAGTTGATACATTGTTGAATCTGAAGTGTTAGATTGATCAGAAGGATTTTTATGAGAAAAATATTGATCTGTAATCTACAATTGAAGTTGTATTAAGGTAGATCATCTACTGTTACATATTTAACTATTGTACATGGTCAAATCTCTTAACCGAGTGGACTATGAAAGTCTTATGATGTCTCATTCATAGAATGAACATTTTTATCCTATCAACCCATAGTGAATGTTGGTTGGATGATAACTTCTAGTCTAAAATCCTCTAACAAGGTCACACCTAACAGTGTGTTTGTAAACCTTTAACAGGGTTGGGTCTTCACCGACCTCACTTCAGAAGAGTGAATATTTTGGGTTGCCGGTCCTAGGTGGTTTTTCCCTTCATAGGGTTTCCACATTAAATCTCTCATGTCATGTGTTATTTTTTTGTTATCATACTTTGCATATTACATGTTAGATTTGATCGGTAACTGCTATAAGTTTTAGACTGGTAATCAATAAAAGCATAGAAAGTGAAAGTATTTTATGTTTACTGAGTAATAGAAGTTGAATTTTTTTTTTGAATTATACATTTTGATTTGAGACAGTGATTAACTAAATCACCCCCCTGTCAGTTATTCCAACAATTGATATCAGAGCATCAGTTGCTTAGAATAGAGTTTTAAGGACTTCAACACAAAGGTCTCAAGATGTATAAGAGGGAAGTTCCAAGACTGAACAAAGAGAACTTCACAGTATGGAAAATTTAGATGAAGCTGCACATATCTAGAATTCTACAATAGATCTAATGGAGAATGGCTATATACAACCGACCACTGGTCCCTTAACTCTTGATCAACTGAAGGACAGGCATGAACATAATATTACTATGATGGAACTTGCTGCTACCTATACTAATGCAAAATTTGAGGACATTAAGGGATGCACTACCGCCAAAGCCATGTGGGACAAGCTAAATCTAATATACGGTGGAGATTTAAATGTCAAGAGAGCTCGAGCTAAAAGCCTAAGAGGTAGATTCGATGATATGAAGATGAAGGAAGGTGAGAACATTGTGCAGTACTCAAATAGACTAAAAGAGGTAGTACATGATATTAAAGCATTTGATAGAGTTATTGATGATGAAACAGTGCTAAGTAAGATTCTCAGAACTTTGCTGCTAGTTTATGCAATCAGGATCTTTGTAATTCATGAAACAAGGGTCGTATCCAATCTTACACTTGACACACTGATTGGTAAGCTTACAACCTTTGAATTGAAAAACTTTGACAATAGTATTGTTCCTTCTATTGAATCCACTTTCATGTCTTCTTTGAAGATTAGTAAGTCTAGCAAGAAAAATAAGAATGATGATAGTGATAGCAATACTGATGATGAACTTGATGAGCTTGAAGCTCTTATGGCCAGAAGATTACCCAAAGGAAAAGGAAGATATAGAGGTAAGCTACCTTTGGCATGCTTTAAGTGTAAAGAGGTTGGCCACATCACTGCTAGATGTCCACATAAGAAAGATGATGATAGATCCAAAGACCGATCGGAAGGAAGCTATGGGAGAAGAGTCAATAGAGGCTACCGATACAACAATAGAGATAACTGAGATAGTTATGACAAAGGAAAAAAGTTATGTTACATAGCTGAAGACATTGAATCTGAATCTGATTCTGATGATGACGTAGAATTTGTATTTATTGCTATGAAAGATGATTCAGAGTAAGAAGAAAAACATGAAGAGACAACACTGATCTCTAGATTAAATATAAATGATACATGGATCATAGACAGTGGCTGTACACATCATATGAATGGTGATGTAGAGAAATTTGATCAACTTGATGAATACAATGGAGGATCTGTGAGAATGGGCAATGATGCACCTTGTATGGTAAGATGTAAAGGTTCACTAATGATTAATGATAGAATTAAATGTGAAAATGCATACCGGGTAGATGGACTAAACTATAATCTATTAAGTGTCACACAACTGAACAATTTAGGCCACCAGCTTGATTTTGAGAGAAAAAAGGTGAAAATTTATGATGATGGAGGAAGACTTGTCAGAACTGGTAGACAATCCAGAGGTAACCTATTTTATCTTGATATTGATCAGTCTTCTTGTTTGTTAATAAAGGATGAAGATGCATGGTTGTGGCACAAAAGGTTATGCCATGTGAACTTTGACAACATGATTAAGATTAGAAAAAAGAGAAGAGTTAGAGGTTTGCCTAACTTGACAAAACCTAATCATGCCATGTGCCATGAATGTCAGAAAGGTAAGATGACTAAGTCTAGTTTCAAAAGAAAAGACTACTCAACAAAGAAGATACTTGAGATGGTTCATACCAACCTGTGTGGTCCTATGAGAACTTAGAGTTGTTCTGGTGATAGATACTTTATTCTTTTTGTTGATGACTATACTAGACTAATGACTATTATGTTCTTGAAAGAGAAATCTGAAGCTTTTAAAATGTTCAAATGGTATAAAGCTAAGGTAGAAAAAGAGAATGGTAAAGGAATTAAATGCTTAAGATTTGATAGAGGAGGTAAATTTATCTCTAATGAATTTACTAATTTTTGTAATGAGCATGGTATTAAGAGATAGGTCTCTGCACCGAGGACACCTCAGTAAAATGGCATTGCTGAAAGAAGGAACAGGTCAATAATTGATTGTGCTAGAACATTGACGATACAAAAGAATGTTGTGCAGACATATTGGAGAGGAGCTATTAGCACAACTGAATATGTTCTTAACTAAGTACAACTGAAGAAGGACACCAACCAGACACCTTATGAGTTATGGTTTGGACACAAACCTACTATAAGTTATTTTAGGATTTTTGGAAGTAAATGCTTTATTTTGAGAGATGAGAGAAATGGAAAATTTGATTCAAAAGGAGATGAAGGGATATTCTTAGGATATTCTACTAAAAGTAAAGCATATAAATGTTTGAATAAGGTTACAAATAAGATAATTGAAAGCACTAATGTTCATGTTGATGACTTTGATGACAAGAAAATAGAGGAAAGTATATAGGAATTGGAAGACTATGGTAGATTCACTTACATTGAACAACCTGATTATCTACCAAAGTCGCAACTTTTTTTAACCGGTCATTAGGAAAATAATGCAGAACAATGGGAAGAACAAACCGATGAACAAGATGGAGCTCCTGAGCAAGCTAATGAACCTAAATAGGATGAACAAGAAAGAAGAGACCAAGTACTAGCTAGATTTTTTAGGAGACATCATCCTGAGACACAAATTATTGGAGACAGACAAGTTGGAATGCAAACTAGGAGAAAAGCAAGACAAGCTACATGTCTAGTTTGTGAATTTGAACCAAAAAATGTGAAAGTTGCATTAGAGAATGAAGAATGGATTAATTCAATGAAAGAGGAAATAGAGAAAATAGAAAAGAACAAAACCTGGAGCTTAGTACCTCAACCAAACGACAAAAATGTTATCAGTACTAAATGGATATTCAAGAACAAACTAAATGAAAATGGTGAAGTTACAAGAAATAAAGCTAGATTGGTATGGAAGGGATATGCATAGGAAGAAGGCATTTACTATGGTGAAACATTTGCACCTATTTCTAGATTAGAAGGAGTTAGAATGCTACTTGCATATGCTGCACACAAGAAATTCAAAGTCTATCAAATGGACGTGAAGTCAACATTGTTAGATTAGGTGAAATACTAATCTCCCAAGAACACCTGCATGCATAACCCTGTCACATGGAAGAAGCAAAGAATAGAAGCAAGAAAAATCTATGGAGGCCAAAAAGCCAGAGACATCTTATGGACATGCAAAGAGCAATTGTATTCCAAGATTATCTAAAAAGAATGTACAAAGGGTTCAACCATATAGGTGAACAATAAAACCCTAAAGCTATAAAGCAAAAAATAAAGCTAGGTTGCACATTATAATTAATAAATATTTTAATTATAATGCACCTAAAAGATAGCTTAAGTAAATAGAGTAATAAATGAATTAATTAATTAAACTAAAGTGATTTAATTAATAAGCATAAAGTATGATTACTCTAACACCCCCCCTTAAGCGTAGCTCAAGAGGGAAGCTAACCTAGCACAGCTATGAAAGCAGAAAATGGGTCCCGGCAACAAGGCCTGATCAGGTACCCAGTACAAGAAATAAACTAGATGAAGGAAACAAAGCCTCCAATCTAGGGAATGTCCCAAAGAAAGGAACAAGAAAGAGCATGAAGCATCTCCGAAGCATGAAACTGTAAACACTATCAGAAGAAACTACTGGAACCCCCACTGAAATAGTGTATGACCAGGTAGAGAAGACAAAGTCTGAAGAGCTGATCAATCGAAGAGGTGGCCTCCAAAAGTAGGAATGAACGAGTCTCTATATAGTAGATGATCCATCTCACCGAAATGCATAGGTGCCTAGCCACTGCATCTGCCTAGTACATAGGAACAAAAACTAAATACGTAGATCACTCAACCAAACCAAAGAAGCAATAGAGCCAACAGGTGAACCCCCCCATAATGCTAAACAGGGAGAGGGGTGACAAGAACACTGAAATGCAATGCCAGAAACATCTACAAGAAGAAGAATCAGGAACACCAACAGTGCAACAGAAGTACACGCACAGGATAAAGGGCGGTGTCGAAGAAGAAGAATAGATCTTCTGGACACATAGCATGGGCTAATTTTGTGGAAGGTACACTCACTTGACAAAGGTGGATGAGCACAAAAGGCAAAACATCATAACCCCCCATGGCACTTTATAACTGAGTGCGAGTACAAACAAACACAAGGAGTACAAGATCCCAGATATGCAAAAGTAGGCACTTTATCTCAGTATGTTTATAGAAAAGAAATGCTACAGAAGAGAAGCATACAATGCTCAGAAGTTAGAAAGAAGAGTGAGCCAAAAGAACAGAAGAAGAGATCCCAGGACCTGTAGAACCCAAGTAATCCGCCAGAGTGTGAAAGTGCAAAACTCAGAGGAGAGAAAACTTGAAGCAAAATATGGATAAAAGACCCCTGCAACTAAATAACTCATAGAACCAGCTTTCCGACGATATCTCGTTTGCCAAAAATAGAGTCTGAATGAGCAAGATATGGCTCCCGGAAGGCAAAAAAAGACATCAGACTTTGACAGTAGAAAAAACTATCAAAATAGTAGATCCAAAAAATCTAACCTCCATAATCAGAAAAATCTTGAAAAGAGCTTTCTGACAATATAAAGAAGTCTGAAAAAGACCCCCGTATGCTCCAGATAGAGCAAAAAAGGTCCAAGCACCCCTCAAAAGCTTCAAAACATAGTTTTAAGCCCCTGGGGCTAAAAAAATAAGGCCCCTGGGCGCATGGCGTGCACAGGGGGCTGGAACCGGAGCTCCCGGTCATCCATATGACCACTGTGGGCTTAATAAACCATGGGGGGCAGGCGGTGGGTGGGCCGGCGGAGTGGAGGCCACAGAGGGCGGCGGCGGTATGGGCGCGGGCGCGGGCGCGGGCGGCGGCACGGGCGGCGGAGGCCGCAGATTGGCGGCGCGGTGGCCGCTAGTGGCGCGGTGGCCGCTAGTGGCGCGGCGGAGGAGCACGGGTGGCACTGTGTAAAATACACTGGCTGCATTAATTTCAAACACAAAAATATTAAAAACAATGATTTTTTAATATTTTTTTTTGATTTTCGAGCCGTACGGCCCTAGGAGGGCAAAATTTTCTCCCAGAAGTCACAGTGGCCAAAAATTGCAAATTTTATATGATTTTTGACTCTCCCGGACCTTCTGAGCGCAATGGTGGCATTTGTTTTTGCTCAAAATACCCCCAAATTTAATTTTTTCTTTTTTGCAGGTAAAAAAAAAACAAAAAATAACGTCCAGCTTCTGAATCACTTCAACAAAAATATGAACAGCGAGCAGCAAGATGGCTCTGATACCATGTTAGATTAAGTGAAATACTAATCTCCCAAGAACACCTACATGCATAACCCTGTCACATGGAAGAAGCAAAGAACAGAAGCAAGAAAAATCTATGGAGGCCAAAAAGCCAGAGACATCTTATGGACATGCAAAGAGCAATTGTATTCCAAGATTATCTAAAAAGAATGTACAAAGGGTTCAACCATATAGGTGAACAATAAAACCCTAAAGCTATAAAGCAAAAAATAAAGCTAGGTTGCACATTATAATTAATAAATATATTAATTATAATGCACCTAAAAGATAGCTTAAGTAAATAGAGTAATAAATGACTTAATTAATTAAACCAAAGTGATTTAATTAATAAGCATAAAGTATGATTACTCTAACAAACATTTCTGAATGGTATACTTGAAGAAGAAGTCTACATAGAACAACCTGAAGGAATTGTTGATCCACAAAAAAAAGACATGGTATGTAGATTACATAAATCTTTATATGGTTTGAAGCAAGCACCAAGACCCTAGTATGAAAGACTGAATACTTAATTGCTAAGTATTGGATTTGTTAGAACAAGTGAAAACAACAATTTGTATATGAAAGGTGATACTGATGATACTATTCTTATTGCTGAGATATTTGTGGATGATATTATTTTTGGAGGACAAGATCATGTATGCAAAGCCTTTGCTGATGAAATGCAAAAGGAATTTTAAATGTCTATGTTCAGAGAGATTAAGTTCTTTCTAAGACTACAAGTGATTCAATAGAGTGATGGGATATTCATCACACAATCTAAATACATAAAGGAAGTATTGAAGACATTTGGCAAGGAAGATGCTAAACCTGTGGGAACACCAATGGCTACTGGATGTAAATTGACAAAGGAGGATGAAACTACAGAGGTAAACTAGACACTTTACTGATCCATGATTGGTAAGCTAATGTATGTAGTTCACAGTAGACCAAATATAGCACATGCTATGGGAATTGTTGCTAGATTTTCTACTAACCCTAGAGAATCACACATGATTGCTATGAAAAGAATCTTAAGATACCTGAAAAAGATAGAAGATTATGGAATTTGGTATCCTAAGGAAGGCAAGTTTGAGCTGAAGGTATACACCGATGCTGATTGGGCTGGAAATGTAGATGATAGAAAAAGAACCACCGAAGGAGCATTTTTCATTGGTGAAAGACTTGTAACCTGGACAAGTAAAAAGAAGGCTTTTATTTCTTAGTCTATAGCTAAAGAAGAGTATGTTGCTACTGCTATGAATTGCTCAAACATTGCATATATCAAGAAAGTGTTGGAAGGAATGAATGAGGTAATCACTGACCTGGTGATTATATAATGTGACAACACTAGTGCCATTAATATTTCAAAGAATCCAGTGATGCACTCTAAAACAAAGCATATATCTATTAAGTATCATTACTTAAGAGAGAAAGTGTAGGAGAAGCAAGTGAAGTTAGAATTTGTTACATCTAAAGAACAACTTGCAGATATCTTTACAAAGCCTCTACTAAAGGACACATTTGAATACTTGAGGACTAGACTTGGGGTCCATCCCTTATCTACTGGTTAGTCAGGTGATCTGGATGTTGCATTAGCCTAATCATGTCAGAAGATCATTCATGTTGATGCAGCATAGTTCACACTTTGAATCATGTTCAAGGTTGTGATTAAGTTTGGAGAAATGAAACAGATTGGGATATCAGTATACAAAGATACAGAGACTATAATGGACAACAGAGAGTCACTTGGCTAATGAAGAGCTATTTATTTATTTTTTTCCTTGGCATTGTTTTAAAAGGGAGAGATAAATAATATGAAAGGAAAGATAAACATGCACCGATGAGAACTATTTGAGGGAGAGACAATTTGAAAGGAACATAGCATTGAAGAGTAGGAACAGGAGAATTGAAAAGAGCATTACAAATGTTGAGTAACATATTGATTAAACATATTAAGTCTATTCGACTTACAACATTTGTTCACAGAGTTGTAGAATACATGTTTGGTGTGTATGGTACATTTCATATTACTTGAGTTCCCATCAATGCCAAAGGGAGAGATTGATGAACTACAACTTATTTGGAACCTAATTGAAGAAATCTATGATTAAAGATCATTGAGGAGTTTCTAATTAGATATGGAATATAATTAAATCAGTATTATGTTGTCATTGATGTCAACTATTTTGACAGCACTTCCCTTGTAAGTTACTATACTGAGACATCTGAAGAAAGGTGAAAGAGATGAAGAACAAAAATATCTACATGAGGAAGATGTAAATGTCATATGAGGATAAGGAATACATTGAGTAACTTATGCATAAGGTCATTGACTTATGATATTGCCTTTATTATGTTGCATCCATCTATGATGAAGAATAGAGCTGAAAGATACAAAGCAGTGTTGTTGGTAAATGAAAGTATTTCAGTATACACCGATGGAGTGCAGTGTATACTAAGCACAGTGTTAATTGAGCTTGTGTTCACTGATGCATTTATTTGTTAACTGAGTAGAACAGAAAGGAATTAAATGATAGAGTTTAGCCGATAAGATTGATGAGCTGGAAAGTGTATAAAACCTAGGTAACGGATAATGTTTGTTATGAAGATCGATGGCTAACATAATTAAAGGAAGATCTAATGGAGTAGATTGAAATGTGTTAATGACACATCAGATGAGGAAGCTTAAAGTGGAAAAATCAATGAAGATGGTCAAGCGACAAAATTTGATAGAGGAGAAGAAAATGTTTTACATGTCTATATAAGAGACTGATGATTTCATAATGAAAATCACAGGAAGAAGAAGATACTATAGAATTATTGCATGAACAAGCTTCATGCATTCTGATCATACTGGTTAGTGAGAACCGAGTTGCAAAACAATTATCAAGCTACAAAGAGCAATTACCGATGAACAGTAAGTTGATACATTGTTGAATCTAAAGTGTTACATTGATTAGAAGGATTTGTTTGAGCAAAATATTGATCTATAATTTGCAATTGAAGTTGTATTAAGGTAGATCATCTACTGTTACATATTTAACCATTGTACACATTCAAATCTCTTAACCGAGTGGACTATGAAAGTCTTATGATGTCTCATTCATAGAATGAACATTGTTATCCTGTCAACCCATAGTGAATGCTGGTTGGATGATAACTTCTAGTCTAAAATCCTCTAACAAGGTCACACCTAACAGTGTGTTTGTAAACCTTTAACAGGGTTGGGTCTTCACCAACCTCACTTCAGAAGAGTGAATATTTTGGGTTGCCAGTCCTAGGTGGTTTTTCCCTTCATAGGGTTTCCACGTTAAATCTCTCGTGTCATGTGTTATTTGTTTGATATCATACTTTGCATATTACATGTTAGATTTGATCAGTAACTGCTATAAGTTTTAGACTGGTAATCGGTAAAAGCACAGAAAGTGAAAGTATTTTATGTTTACCGAGTAACAAAAGTTTAAGTATTTGTTTTGAATTATACATTTTGATTTGGGATAGTGATTAACTGATTCACCCCCCTCTCAGTTATTCCAACAACTTCACTATGTAAGTTCAACTCACTACAAGGTTTTCCATGTTTATTACGGTTATGTTCAATAAATTAATTATAGTTTTCTTCTTTATTTGTTGGATCCAATAAACTTGGTTTTTTATGAAGATTATAAATGCATTTGGATACATATATGATAGATATAGAAGATTGAGGTGTGCATTTGATTAGCCCATCTTTTATGTCGGTAAACTTCACTATGCATTGGCTAGTCATGCTCTTTGGTTCATTTAGTTACTTATACATTCATAATATTTTTGTCAACCTATATATAAACTTCTTATTTTCTCTATTAACTTTTCTTCTACCTTCCAAATGCAGGGATTGGAATGTAGATGTCATCGAGTACCATGTGTTAAACTTATACACTTTAGGAGTGGAAAGGACACTTATTTTTGATATATAGTTGTGTATCTAAGATTTTGTATATAAAAAGGAAAATCAATTGTTATGTGCATATTTAGATGCCAAATTTTTTATATAAAAATAATAATCAACTATAATGTGCATATTAAGATGCCAAATTTTTTATATAAAAACAACAATCGACTGTAATGTGCATATATAGATGCAAAATTTGAAATATAAAAGTTCCCATGAGGTCGATTTGTAAATATTAAGAGCCCACATTTTGTATATCCTAATTTGTACCATTCGATTATAAATACATATTTAATTTTGTATCGTTACATTTGTATCACCTTAATGTCATGTAAACTGCAAAAAAATTGTGATTCCTAACTATGAATGTTATATCCTTATATTTGTATCATCTTAATTTTGTATCCTTACATTTGTATTGTCTTAATTCCATGTACATTTGTATCATCAAATGATGTAATAATTGAAGTCATTGAGTCAAAATTGGTCAAATGTGTCCAAATTAAAATGGTGATTCCCTAGTTTGAAGGGATAGTGTTGAAGTATTGCATCTTGGCACCAAATGGCCTACTCAATTAGCTCTGGTTGGGTGGTTAAATGCTAGTGACAAACTTGTTTTGACCATGGAATCACTAGAACATTCACAACTATGCCAGATCAAAGTTGTCCTCAAGGTGCACTAAGCACGATTGGACAATGTTGTTTCAAGGATTGCATCTCAGACCACGTGAGAGGTATCAAAAAACCATGAGATGCTATAGGACCTTATTTCTAAGGCCTACAATAACCTCTCTCCTTTGTGTGAGATTCAAATTTTTTTAAATTTGGCATGCCAATCTCACTTGATGCCAAAATTCATAGTGAGGGTAAGTTGAAATTTGCACCATTGGGTTTCTTAATTTGCACCATTTGGTTTCTTCCAAATTGTTCATCCTAGCACCGAATGGTTTGCACCATTAGCTCTAATTGGGTGGTTAAACTCTAGTGACAACCCTATTTCAACCATAGAGTCACTAGAACGTTTGTGACCATGCTAGACCAAAGTGTCCCCAAGGTGCACTAAGCATGATTGGGCAGCAATCTTTCAAGGCTCGTATCTCGGACCCCATGAGAGGTATAGAAAAATTGTGAGATGCTACATGACCATGTTTCTGATGCCTACAATAAAATCTCTCCATTCTAGGAGATTCATAATTATTTAAATTTGGCACGCCAATCTCGCTTGATGCCAAAACTTGTAGTGAGGGTCAGTTGAAAGTTGTACCAGTGGCTTTCTTCCAAACCATTCATCTTGGTAATGAATGACATCTTCCATTAGCTCTGGTTGGGTGGGTAAATGCTAGTGATAACCACATTTTGACCATGGAGTCACTAGAACATTCACAAACATGCCAGACCAAAGTGTCCCCAAAGTGTACTAAGCATGATTGGGCATCAATCTTTCGAGGCCCGTATCTCAGACCCTGTGAGAGGTATCTGTAAGTTCTAAAATTATATATTTGGATGTATATATATTTTTATATATATGATGTGTGTGTGTGTGTTGAAAATGTTGTGGACATATATTACCTCCTAATCTAAGACAAGGAGATCCCAATTGATTAACTGAAAGGAGACGATCAATGCAAAAAGGAATCAACTAGTTATGGATAAAGAGGGAAAGGGGATCTAATATCTTAATTATAAAGTAAAATAATAAATCATAAAGATTGGGATAAAATAGAACAGTTATCCTGAAAGGTAGCAGATTTGGAAATTGCTATTTTTTGGTGTTTGTACTAAGTTTCTGGAAATTCAGCACTCGAATCTGGGACATAAACACAAAGATGAAGAAAACCCATAAATATTTTTATTTTTTGAACCAGGTCAACCTTGACCCAAATGAAGGTCGACCTTAACCCCTTTATGTCGACCTTGACCTGCACTACTCCGACAAAAATTATGTTTGTGGATCCCAAAAGTTTGTCGAAAAGGGTATTCGAATCTACTCTGTAATTCAGTGTTCTGCACCTGTCCCTACAAGAAAAATGGTTTTGTTGTTTGGATGAGGGGTTTTCCTTGAAGGAATAATGAATGAATCTTGAGGATGCACAAAGGATCTTGAAGGAAGATCATGCCACCATGATGGATAGATATAGGGCTTGAATGATGAATCTTGAATGCTTGAACCAAATCCCTTCAAAGGATGGAATTCTTGAATCCTTGATCTTCATTGGAGAACTTGAATGCTTGAATGCTTGAATATAGATGATTTCTTGAATGCTTTCTTTCTGCACCTTCTTGTTCTAATTTTTCTTACTCTTTTTTATGATTATTTCTTATTTCTCTTGAATTGAAATGAGAGGAGAAGGCTTCCTTATATACTAGTCTATGGCACAAACTTCTAGAGAGACTAACATATGAGAAATAAATTCCCATTAGGCCTATACCCTTAGAAGGGGACCTAAATTAAATATATTTTAAAATTCACCACTTCAAAACTGGAAACAACTGACCCAGAAGCAGAAAAAAAAACATTTGAGTTTCCCCTCACATCCAGCAAACTTTTTGATGAAAAGGGGGACCTGGGTCAAGGTCGATGTTGACCTTGACCTTGCTCAAGGTCGAGGTCGATCTTGACCTAGGTCAGGGTTGAGGTTGACCCTGACCTAAGTCAATATCAAGGTCGACCCTGACCTAGGGGGTTAAAACCCCCTGGAAAATATGCGAGGTGGGGAAAAAATTGCCTGGAGAGGCCCAATGAGAGTCCTAAATAGACACAGAAGATGGAAAATGCGAAGAAATTAAAGGACAACATGATAATGGCCCAAAACACCCCCTAAGGAGGGCTAGACAATCTTAATATGGAAGTGCTTCCATTTTAAGATGATGCATTAAGCCCCCACTTTAGTGAGAGTATGGAAATCAAACATACTTGTGGTAAAGTTTGAAGAAAGACTCTAGTGGATTGCAATGAGGTAGAACATCACTTAGTTGAGGACATGAGCCCCTAGGGTAAGGGTTATAACTCAACATACACACACGAGGGTGCGAAAACAAAGAGAAAATAAAGACAAAGCTAAAAGACACAAAAAAAGAAGGGTTAGTACAAAAACAAACCCAAATCAACTAGCAAAGGAAACCTTGCTAAGGAATGCTTCCTATATTATTATCATATTTGGAAAGGTATCATAAAATCATAAATGATTACATAAGAAAGACAAGAGAAATACTATAAATAACATGGCTTCATGATCTAATCCTACTAGCATGGAAGTGAAAAGAGAGAGATGAGAGAATGATTACCTCACCTAGTAAGATTGCCACCTTACTATGAATCAGCAAGGAGGGAGAGCCCAATAGGTAGCCAAACCTGATAGTTCACCCATAAACTATGTTTTGTAGTTGTAATGCATCTTCTGACGGCTTTTGAAATACCCATAGATCCACATTTTTGTATCACTATGGAATATAAAATGCGCGTCTCTTCAAGATTTAGCAACTTACGTGCGTTACCTTCCAAGGATTTAGCATATTTAAAATTGAAAATGCGCATCTCTTCAAAATTTAGAAACTTATACGCATTACCTTCTGGGGATTTAGCATATTTGAGATTGAAAATTCTTTTCTCTTTAGGATTTAGCAACTTATGTGCGTTACCTTCTGAGGATTTAGCATATTTGAAATTGAAAATGCACGTCTCTTCAGGATTTAGCAAATTATGTGCATTACCTTATGAGGATTTAGCATATTGAAAAATGTAAACTATAGTATAAGGAAGACCCTATATATGCCCCCCTCCTTATCGTGGCTACCTCATGGATAGGACAAGGAAGAGAAATGAGGATACCTACTTCACAAAGTAAGCAGATATCATGTTAACAATAAAGTACACTATATTATTAGTGAAGGGTATTGACCCTTACATCAAAGAGAATAGATAATCATGAAAAAGGATCCTCAAAGAGAAATAGATCTTATCAACAAGACCCCCACCATAGAGGAGTGCTTTGGATAAAATATCATCTTTCAAAGAAAAAGAAGAAAGGGATCAAATATTCAATCATCAAGCCCCCTGTGATCAAGAGGAAGAGGAATCTTGGAACTAAGGAAGCAAACTCTAACCCTAAAGCAAGGTCAAGAATTTATAAAGAACATAATTTGCAAAATAAAGAAGAGGTGATGACCTAGGACAACAACCTCCCACATAAAAGGATATCCATAGCCAAAACATTAGTCAGTATAATGAAATAATGTTGTAGAATAAACAAATGCCACTAAGCTAAGGAAAATAAATCCCTAGACAGAGAGAAGGAAGGAAAACCTTTCCCCCAAAGGATGAAAGCATGGGATACCTTTGCAAAACAAATGTCTCTAGAAAAGATATCATGAATACTAGAAAAGATCTATGGATGATTATGAGAAAAGGTTGTGTAAGGTGGAATGATAAATTTAGAAATAGTTTCTTTTCTCTTCCCTTTAATATCATCATGGATCAAATAAGAAGGGGAAGGTAAATCCAAGAATTCTTACACATTTGCATCGTGAACCATAGTTTGAGCCTCATCATAAGTGTGGGAAGAAATAAGAATAGCAGATGGAGAAATGGGAATTGGAATATTAAGAAATGGATTAGGAAAGATAGGATTAGGATTAGGAAGACTAGGAACTAGATTAGGAAGGATAGGAATAGGTTTAGGAAGATTAGGAGATGGTGTATCATCTACCAAATTCTTCACATAATCCAAAAGAGCAATAAGTCTGCTACACAAATCCTTAATGAAAGTTTTGAAAGTAGGAAGGTTAGTATTAGTCAATCTCATAATAGCATAAGCAAGTGAAACATGAAGAGTGACAAACATAATGAAATGGATGATACTCCCATAAACATCATAAGTACTATAAAGAGATGCTAAGAAGAGAATAATGAAGAAAATAGCCACACACCAAAGCATCTTAAGGATCTTCATAGTAAATAAAATGCAAGAAATATTTTTGTATTTTGTAGAGTATATAGATTTTTTTTTTAAATTTTAAAATGCAAGAGCATAAAATAAAAATAATCTAAGCTAATCTTAAGGAAAGGAGCCAAAGCATCCAACACCAAAAAGAAAGAGTTGTCTATCGCAGGTTCACCAAAATGTAACATATAAAAATATATATCTAGATGTATATATTTTTATATCTAAGATTTGCGTGTGTGTATTGAAAAGGTTGTGGACATATATTACCTCTTAATCCAAGACAAGGATATCCCAATTGATTAACCGTAAGGAGACAATCAACATAAAAAAGAATCAAGTAGTTATGGATAAAGAGGGAAAGGGGATCTAATTCCTTAATTATAAAGTAAAACAATAAACCAAAAAGATTAGGATAAAATAAAACACTTATCTTGAAAGGTAGTAGATCTGGAAATTGTTGTTTTCTAGTGTCTGTATTGAGTTTCTAAAAATTATACAACCGGATCTGAGACAAAAACACAGAGATAGAGAAAACCTAGAAATATTTTACTTTTCTGAACTAGGTTGACCTTGACCCAAATGAAGGTCAACCTTGACCCCTTTATGTCGACCTTGACCTACGTTTCTCCAATGGATATTTTGTGCATAGATCCTAAAATTTTGCCAAAAAGGGTATTCAAATATGCTCTGTAATTCGTTGTTCTACACTTGTTCCTACAAGAAAAATGGTTTTTTTGTTTGGATGTGAGGTTTTCCTTCAAGGAAGAATGAATGAATCTTGAGGATGCACAAAGGATCTTGAAGGAAGATCACATCACCATGATAGGTAAATCTAGGGCTTGAATGATGAATATTGAATGCTTGAACCAAATTTCTTCAAAGGATTGAATGCTTGAATCCTTGATCTTAAATAGAGAACTTGAATACTTGAATGCTTGAATATAGATGATTTCTTGAATGCTTTCTTTCTCTACCTTCTTGTTCTTATTTTTCTTGCTCCTTTTTATGATTACGGCTTATTTCACTTGAATTGAAATGAGAAGAGAAGGCTTCCTTATATACTAGTCTAGGGCACAAACTTCTAGAGAGGCTGACATATGAGAAATAAATTTCCATTAGACCTATACCCTTAGAAGTGGACCTAAATTAAATATATTTTAAGATTCACCACTTCAAAACCCCAAATAGTTGACCCAGAAGCATAAAAATAAACTTTTGAGTTTCCCCAGCATCTGGCACACTTTCTGATGAAAAGTGGGACCTGGGTCAAGGTCGAGGTCAACCTTGACCCAAGAGGTTACAACCCCTAGAAAATATGCTAGGTGGGGAAAACAGTTCCCGGGGAGGCCCAATCAGAGTCCTAAATGTTGGATATTGCTAATGCATGGGTGGTGATTGAGATATGTAATATGTTTAATCACTACATTACTGAATGGGCACTCATACTATTGTCATTTTTGTTTTGTCACTGATGTCAACATATGCTTCTATGAAGGAACCAGACTAGTAATCACAATGTACGATTAGTGTACAGATGTTTCAGATGCTGTGAAGTTAGATGAGAGCTCAAGAGGATGTTGTGATCTTATATCTGAGATCGTATCATTAAGTGTTGCATATTAAGATAGTTACAACTATTTTGGTAAAGACTAGTCATTGGACTATGACAGTGAGAATTGACAGAGTTAGTCTCTAAGTTTTTGATATATCTTTCAGAGGGATTGGATTCTAGGAATGTAAACTTGGTGGATGATGGAAGAGGTACTGACCAATGTTCATTGGTCAGCACAAGGTATAGAGTGATTGGAACATCATCTGTGGTGTATGCTCTGGCGATGGCTTATTCTAAAGCCAACTCGGAGAATGAAGCGTGTATTTTTTTTTGGCAAGCATAAATAAAGGATGTCAGCCCTTAATTGTTGTAATGAAATCATTGTAAACTTGTTCTAGATATCGTGTGTATCTTAGCAAGGGGTTATGTAATTGTTTGTAATTAGGAAAGCCTTATGGGGTGACTTGATCTTGGTAAATTGTAATAAGGTATAAATGAAAGGTCTTTTCCTTTGAAAAGATATGGATGGAATATATGTGATATAAGGAGGTTGTGAAAGTTGTGAGCTTATGTCTATTGCATGTAGAGTAGAGGATTATTGGTGGACTTCATTGGAACTGATCAAGAAAATATAGTTGCTGGTAAATAGTTCAAAGATTGTGTATTTCTTCATATATACTTGTTGCGAACTAGTGAGTTCTGAAGGTGGATTTAACCTTCTTTGGGCAGTAAGCCTTGGGCAATGAGCCCTCTATTGTTCTTGACTCCTAACAAGGTTTTTCCTCTAACAAGGACTATGTATTGTAATGTTTCAATAAGCTCCTAATAGGGCTATATCTTCTAACAAGGATTACTATACTCTCACTACATCATTTGTGGGTGCTAATTCCCACCGGGGTTTTTACCTTTAAAAGGGTTTTCCCGAAACAAAAATATTGTGTTATTATGTTGGCATTCATTGTGTTCATTAGATCTGATATTGATGAGCTTAAATTTTAAAGTTTAATATTCTGTCATAAAACTGATTCAGCCCCCCCTTCTTAGTTGTATTGTGGACTGTTATTCCTAACAATTGGCATCAGAGCTTGTGGTTCTCAAAGAGAAAGCTTAACAGCTTGAGGTGATCTTGGAAAATGGCATTCTATAGGAAGGATAGTCCTAAGCTTGATCCTAAAAACTTTAACAGTTGGAAAAACAAGATGCGAACACATTTTCTATGTTTGAGCATAGACTACTGGATGATTGTGAAGAAGAAGGAATCTTTGAAGGCTGAGAATGACTTGGGGTTAGCCATCGATGATGAAAAGAAGCTATTTTCATGCAACATGGTTGTAAGAGAACCATTGATCAACACACTATCTGAGGGTGAGTTTACTAAAATTAAAGATCTGGATTCGGCACATGAAATTTGGAATAGACTAGAGGCACTTTATGAAGGAGACAAGTATACCAAACAAGCAAAATTGCAAAACTGGAAGACAAAGATGGAGAAGTTGCAAATGAATGAAGATGAAAGCATTAGGGCCTATGTTCAAAGGGTTACATAAGCTATAGTTGGAATCATAAATTGTGGAGGTACTTATGATGAAGATGAAGTCATTGCAAAGATTCTCAGATCTCTAACTCATGCTTACAAATTCAAGGCAATGTCTATTCAAGAAACTATACCCCTGACTCCAAAATTTAGCAGAGAGATGTTGATTGCAAAGTTAACTACCTTTGAAGCTATGGAATTAGGAGAAGCTACACCTAAAGTTGAATCTTCATTTAGGGCATTTGCACACAAGAAAGTATATGCACGTCTGAGCACAAGTAAAGAAGACCTAAAAGAAGAGCTTGGTGAGTATGCTGAGGAATGGGAGAAGATAATGGAAGAAGAAAGAAAGATGGAAGATCTTGTTGCACTGATTGCTAGAAGAGAAAAAAGAGGTAAGGGAAAATTTGAAGGCAAATTACCTTTGAAATGTTTTTCATGCAATAAGATAGGTCATTTTGCATCTAGATGTCCTACAAGAGTTCCTAAGTACAAACCTAATTATGCAAAGATTAGAAGAGACAAAGAATATTATTATGCTAGTGAAGGAATCTCTGATGATGATGATTTAGACAATGAAGAGATTGGATTTGTTGCTATTAAAGATGAACCAGTTCATGAAGAAAAAGCCTTATTATCTCATGTTGACAAGAAAACTAAATGGATAATTGACAGTAGATGTTCTCATCACATGACTAGTGATAAGAACAAGTTTGTTAAATTAGTAAATTATGATGGAGGTGTTGTAAGGTTTGGGGACAATCTCCCAAAGTCCATCATAGGAGTTGGATCCATCACTCTAGATGGAAAGACTAAAACATAATTTGTTGAGTGTCAGACAATTAATGGATAAAGATTTTCAGCTAAGTTTTGTTAATGGTAAGTGCTTTATCAAAAGCAAGGAAGGAAAACTGATTGCTACCTATTCAAAATCTAGAGGTAATGTATTTGAACTAAACACATTTGGAGCCTCTTGTTTTGTTGCGAAGGTAGATGATAGATGGCTATGGCATAGAATATTTTGTCATGTTAACTTTGATAACATTGTGAAGGCAAGTATGACTAATGTAGTAAGAGATCTACTGAAGATTGTGAAACCTTCTAACACTGTATGCAAAGAATGTGTTATGGGAAAGCAAACTAAACGCAGTCATAAAAGAAAATCATTTACATCAAAAGGGAAGTTTGATCTAGTAAATACAAATCTATGTGGGCCTACAAGACCAAATTCATACTATGGTGAAAGGTATTTTATACTCTTTTTTGATGACTTTTCTAGAATAATGTGGGTTACTTATTTGAGAGAAAAATTAGAAGCATTTGATAAATTGAAGTTGTTTAAAGAAAAAGTAGAGAATGAATCAGGGCTGAAAATAAAGTGTTTAAGATCAGAAAAAGGTGGATAGTTTACATCAGATTTATTTAATTTGTACTGTGAAGAGCATGGGATAAAAAGACAAACATCTGCTCCTAGGACTCCATAATAGAATGGGATAGTAGAGTGAAGAAACATGACTATACTTGATGCTGCTAGGACAATGTTGATTGAAGGAAATGTATCTCATGTGCATTGGAGAGAGGTTGTTGGAACAACAATGTACACATTAAACAAAATTCATATCAGAGAAGGTACAAGAAAGACTCCCTATGAACTGTGGTTTGATCATACTCGTACTGTAAAATACTTCAGAATTTTTGGTAGTAAATGTTATATCAAGAGGGATGATGAGATAGGGAAATTTGATGCTAGAAGTGATGAAGGAATCTTCCTTGGTTACTCTATCAAAAGAAAGGCATACAAACGTTTCAATCTGAGATTGAGGAAGATGGTTGAAAGAAACAATGTAAAAATATATGAGAAATTTCAAAGACAAGAAAGAATGTATGACAATAGTCAGATACTAGAGATAAAAGAAACCACTACTGCTGCAGAAGAACAACTTGTTGAGGAAGAAAGTGAAAAAGAGGCTTGTGATACAAGAAAGACTACTGAGACTCCTAAAACTCTAAGGTATGTAAAAAATAACCATCTTGAAAATCAAATTATTGGCAATACCAGTTAGGGAGTGCTAACTAGATCTAAAGTTAGAGAAGAAATTTGTTTGATTTCTCAAGTTGAGACAAAAACTATAGATGAAGCCTTTAAAGATGAATCTTGGATAAATGCCATGAAAGAAGAATTGGATCAGATAAAGAAAAATAATACTTGGGAATTGGTTCCAAGACCTTAAAATAAAAATGTTATAGGAACAAAATGGGTCTTTAGAAACAAAATGGATGAAGAAGGAACAATTGTAAGAAATAAAGCAAGACTAGTGTGTAAGGGATACTCACAGCAAGAAGGTATAGACTTTGAAGAAATATTTTCTCATGTTGCTAGAATAGAGGCAGTAAGATTATTTCTATCTTATGCTACACACAAAAACTTCAAAGTTTATTAGATGGATGTTAAATCTGCATTTCTAAATGGAGATCTTGAAGAAGAACTATACATAGAACAACTAGATGGATTTCCTCTATGTGAAGACAAAGACATGGTGTGCAAATTGAAAAATGCCCTATATAGGTTGAAGCAAGCTCCTAGGGCTTGGTATGCAAGGTTGGACAAGTATCTACTTGGACTTGGATTCAAAAAAGGTAATGCAGACAGTAATTTGTATTTAAGAACTACTGAAGATGGAATCCTGATAATAGAAGTATTTGTGGATGACATTATCTTTGGAGGTAATGATGATCTATGTAAGAAGTTTTCTAAAGAAATGGAAAGTGAATTTGAGATGTCCATGATAGGTGAAATGAAATTCTTTCTTGGACTACAAATAACTCAGAATGAGAATGGTATTTTCATTTCTCAGACCAAGTATCTCAAAGAATTGCTTAAGAAATTTGGAATAGAAGATTGTAAACCAGTAGGAACACCTATGGTGACTAGAAACAAGCTAACAATTGATGATTAATCAAAATATGTTTTTCAGACTTTGTATAGATCAATGGTTGGAAGGCTACAATATATGACTCACACCAAACTAGATATTGCTAATGCTATTGGAATTGTGGCTAGATATCAGGTAGAACCCAAAGAAACACATCTAGATGTTGTGAAAAGAATACTGAGGTATCTCAGAGGAATCATAGACTATAGTTTATGGTATGATAGGAATGATAGCTTTGAACTTCATGCTTATACTGATGTTGATTGGGCAAGAAATATTGATGATAGAAAAAGTACCAGTGGTGGTGCATTTTTCCTTGGGAAAATGTTGGTTTCTTGGCTAAGTAAGAAACAAGATTGTATAGCACAATATACTACTGAATCCGAGTATGTTGTTGCTACTATAAACTACACTCAGATTGTTTGGATGAAACAAATGCTAACAGACATTGGAATAAATTTTAATGAGCCTGTGGCTATCCATTGTGATAACACCAGCATAGTAAATATGTCAAAGAATCTGGTGATGCACTCTAAAACTAAACACATTTCTATCACGTATCACTTCTTGAGAGACAAGGTGGCAGAAAAGGAAATAAAACTAGAATATATCAGTACAAAAGAGAAGATTGAAGATATTTTTACAAAGACACTATCGAAAGATACCTTTGAATATCTCAGAGGTATGCTAGGGGTTCAGGCCCCTCCTAGTCAAAACTAAAT
Source organism: Chamaecyparis obtusa (assembly GCA_027943335.1). Lineage (NCBI taxonomy): Eukaryota > Viridiplantae > Streptophyta > Pinopsida > Cupressales > Cupressaceae > Chamaecyparis > Chamaecyparis obtusa. Next base: position 282,663 of record BSBK01008987.1, on the reverse strand, counting down.
GATGCAGAGATGCATCAGTCTAGAAGTTTTTAGAGCCTTATCATTTTTTGGACTGGATGTAGGGATCTAATCCTCAGGGGGAGTGATCATGGAAGAAAGTTTATATGTGAAGGTAGTTGAAGGCTCATGGTACCCTTTTCCATTGTTGTCAAAGGGGGAGTATTGCTATGAGAAAATCTCTACTCTTTGGGGAGATTGTTCAGTTGAAGGACTTTGGATTGATATAACTTTGGGATAAGATTTTCCCATATGTTGAGATCAATGCCAAAGGGGGAGGTTGTTGGATATTGCTAATGCATGGGTGGTGATTGAGATATTTAATATGTTTAATCACTATGTTAATGAATGGGCACTCATACTATTGTCATTTATGTTTTGTCACTGATGTCAACATATGCTTCTATGAAGGAACTAGACTAATAATCACAGTGTATAGTTAGTCTACGGATGTTTCAGATCCTACAAAGTTAGATGAGAGCTTAGGAGGATGTTGTAATATTATATCTGAGATTGCATCACTAAGTGTTGAATATTAAGAGAGTTACAGTTGTTTTGGTAAAGACTGGTCATTGGACTGTGACAGTGAGAATTGATAGAGTTAGTCTTTGAGTTTTTGATATATCTTTCAGAGGGATTGGATTCAAGGTATGCAAACTTGAAGGATGATGGAAGAGGTACTGATGGATGTTCATTGGTCAACTCAAGGTATGGAGTGATTGGTGATGCCATCTATGGTGTATTCTCTGGCGATGGCATATTCTAAAGCTGACTTAGGGAATGAAGTGTGTGTTATGTTTGGCAAGCATAAATCAAGGATGTCGGTCCTTAATTATTGTAATGTAATCATTGTAAAATTATTGTAGATACCATGTGTATCTTAGAAAGGGGTTATGTAATTGTTTGTAATTAGGAAAGCCTTATGGGCCGACCTGATCTTGGTAAATTGTAATAAGGTATATGTTAGCTATTTTTCTTGCTATCCCTCAACTCTAAAAGATAAATATGAGAACTAGGCCTGGGGATCCTGTCTAGTTACACAATTCCACTTGTTCATACAAACTGAGGGGCAAGAAAAGACTAATTAATGAGGATTCAATCCTCCTTCTACTTCGAGTTCCACACACTCAGGTAGGTACACCTATAACAAGCTAAATCTACATACATATAACTCACTAGCTAAAACCCTTTATGAAGATGCGATCGTGGATAGTTCTCAGACTTATAAAACATGGGAGTTCAACTCAGCCAGTCTTATACAAGATCCCACCTGTATGATCTACTAAGAACTAGGGAAATGGTCAAGGTAACGACAAGGACAAACTCCTTCTTCTCTTCAAACTTGGAGGCTTAGGCAGGCTAACCTAATGACTCACTCTTCAAGGAATCAGCAAATGAATTGTACTTCTTGAATACAATCAAACATGAATGTGCATAACAATAGGAAAGTAAAATTTCAATTAATGCTTGATGATGAAAACTATAGGACAAGCAAGAGACCAGTGCCTTATCTATTGGGCATCAGAGTCAAACAATCATACATTCCCAGAAAAACTTAACTCCAAACTCAAAGAAACCAAGTGAAGTGCCTTACAAATCACCCTTCTCATTCCAGTTCCTAGACATCAAATTCACGTATAAGTCTTAAATTCTCAAACCCTGCATTCAAGATTGACTCTCTCCTTGAAAAAAACTTGAAAACAAGATCACAACTACCTTATAACTAGTGCATCAAAATGCCTTACAAACTGATACACAAGAACTAAGACTAGATACACGAAGACATCAACCAGAACTGAATAGGGATTCCACTATTTTTCCATTAAAATTCATCTAGTTCAACATATTTACATGACAAAGAAACATAGAGAAAATAAGAAAAAAGGCCTGAAAGCTTCCTTGCAGCATAAATTTCAACATCATCCCTACAATGAGAAGAAAACCCAGATATAGCAAAATGGAGTCCATTCCCTAGACCCACTGACAGCTGTCTATCTTCAAAATATCTGCAACACTCCTCTCATCTACCCTGCAACTGATTCTCAAGCTGATTTGATTCTGATTTTTGATCCTTAGATTTCAAAACTGAACTACTCTCACACACATCCCTGAAACTGAAAAATATCATCACCATTTGATTCCTTATTCCGAGACCTTTCCAATGATATATAACACTTGTATATTCTGGCTAAAAATGAATCTCTAGGACCCTTTTTGGTGAACAAGTTTGATTATTTAAATTTTGCAATTTATTCAAATGTGCAGACTATACAAACTTTTTAAATTCTTTTTCAATCTTCAATTTTAACCATTTTAAATTTTGCCATAGAATGCACCAGGGAGCACCACTTGTCGCATGCTAATTGGGTGCTCAGACTTGACCATAAACCAACCCACCTGACTTGGAGAATGGGCAACCACATATGTTCTCCAGGTCTCTGAATCAAATTTTAACTGAAGTCTAATTCGGCAATCTAGCGAAAAGACTATCTCTAATTCGGGGAATGAATTCTTGACCTTAGGTGAAATTCAGCAACTTGGCGAATAGCTCCATTCTCGTAATCACAGAATAATTTACCTTAACCACCAAGTAATTAGCGAATCCGTGACCATTGTTTCTCTGAATTGCAGAATGTTTTGGCTAGACCGCCAGCTTCTTAGCAAATGTGCAGACATGGTTAGTTGACCGCTACCTCTAGTTCACAGAATCATTCTCAAACTGCCAATTTCATTCTGTGAATGCACGACCTCATACCTGGTCCTCGTCACATTCCTACAAAATTATCTCCTGGGCACGAGCATGGAAACCGAGGTGAGTAGCATGGGGGTCGCGTGAGCATGGCTTCCACCATTTGATTTACCTTATGAGTTTGTAGACTTGTATTTAAACACTAGAATTACCTATTTTCGCATGCATGTGGGATTAATATCTTGGTAGTTTTAAAACCCTCTTCACCTTTTGCATTCAAAATAGGGGGTCCCACCGCCGCACTGGTTAACTCCAGCCAAGCGGGCCCACTAGGAGCCGCTAAGTTTCTTATTTACATAGCATTGAAGTGTCTTTTCTTGTAAACAGTCAAAACGACCGCTGCATAACCAATGTGGGACATATCCATAGAATGTGTTTTGAAAATAGAGTGCGCCCAACCATGCATTCACACGGGCTTTTCTATATGATGTTGAGCCTCCATTCTACATGGTTTGGTTTGCTTCATATTTGCTAGCACTCCATATGTTTTATGCAAGGAAGCCCCCATTTGAGTATGTGTCTATGCATCTTTGTTATACATGAGTCCCTGCCATTGCGTGAGCATGTTGCACTTATAATGACACTGGAGCCTCCATATTGCTGACCGCGACCTCCTTTGTTCTTACGTGAGTCACCTGAAAATGGCAGCCTTCACTTGATTTGTAATGTGAGTCCCCAATCTGCTCGCTGGCACGAGCATAGCTGAAAATGCACCCACTTAATCTTTGAATTGCGCTGCCCCTTTGAATGTGCCTACTCATGATTAAGCATGAGCCTCTTTCTTAAACACACAACCTTCACCTAAATGCGCAGGCAGTCTCCATCTATTAATGCTAGCCTTTTAAACTAACGTGCACACATTAATGTGCTTCCTTTCCTCTATTTGTGTGAGGCCTATATATGCTATGCTACCTTCCTGGTTTCCTCATGCAATGTTCGATTGCCTCATAGCTTCCCTTACAGTCCCCACTTGTTCAATGCATGATTTCCAAACCACCGCTGGCACTTACCTTCCTACACATCTTCATTTTCATGGATTGGCAGTGCCCTGCTTGGTTTATTCAGAGCATCTATATGGAACATGGTTCTTCATAAATATAATAACTTCTCATTGCATGGAAAGTTTCTTCAGTTTTCTTTATGCATTCTACACTTATTCGGCCTCTTCATACCCAGATTCCTCTTATATTATGCTGGCAACTTCCTTCACCGTGTGCAAACTGGTGTAGACTATACTTTATATAGGCCCCAAAATGGTCTGTGACTTCATCTTTATCAATATCCAGAATATATATGTCAGGTGGCACTTCATGCATTTGTACACTCGGAGCATGTTGAATAACCCTTAAACTCTCAAGAATCTACATTTTAATTGTGCTCAAATATGTCTTGCTATTCATGTTCTCCATATTCCTAGTGTTGATCTTTAAAGAAAAACCTAGTGAGAAGTACTTGATGTAATCATTATCAGGGATTTCATTAGGAAGCTCTGTATCAAGAAGTACTCTAGTTTCTACTGCCCATCAACGAGCAACATTCTCTTTTGTGTAACCTCCTCCCCCTGTAACCAATAGTGGAAAATTTAATTTCTTCACTATTCTCACACATTGTGCATGTCAAGGAGATAAGCACCATCAATGGAAAGGTTGAAGCAGCCAAGGTGATCATTGGTGAGTGAATCAGCTCCACATTGAAGAACTATAGCACCTAGCTAATACGCTTCCACTACCTTGGAAATTATAGTTTTGAAGAGCCATGTAGAACTGGCATCATCAATTCCATCTTTAAGTGGGACATTGATAGTATAATACTTGCCTTCTCTTTCTCCAACCTCCTTAACATCACCTGTTCTAGGGAAAAGCATATCACCATATTTGTGAAAGCTCACTGTCATCACCCTGTCAGTATAATAGAAGGCTTCCTCCACACCATCACCATGATGGACATCAATGCTAATATAAAGAACTCAAGCATGGTATTTAAGTAGCTCCAAAATTCTCAACACTAAGTCATTAATATAGCAGAAAAGTGATGCCTTGCACCTTTTAGCATGATGAAGACCACCAGCCCAATTTATTGCAATGTCAAAGATCTGATTATTCAGCCCACGAGCAGCATCCAGATGCAAATACTTGATGAAATGTAACCACAATGCATCAGATATTTAAACACAATATCCATTTGTCTGCACTTCTGCAACACTAACTGATCACACTAACTGGCCCCAAAAAAGGCTTTGAAAACTGATCAGATAGCCTCACCGGGGAGCGCCATCAGAAACACAAGTTTACCTCCAACATTGTAATATGCTTGCCAAAGAAGATCGCCCATAAAGACATGAGCCAAAAGATGAAACCAATCAAAGTTGCCACTTAGAAACAAATCATGTCCGCACTGTCCAAGCTCACACAAATTGGCTCTGGAACTGGCTTCTAAAACTGACCAAATAAAACTTTCAGGAGTTGGAATTAGGGGCATTTATTCTTTGTCATACAGAGAGTAAAAATCCACAATTAGGGCTCATGATGAATAACAGGGTGCATTTGGAAATCAAGCAAATATAGGCTCTCAGAAATGCAAACTGGGAAACACAGTAAAACAATGATTTGTGTAAACGGAATGACCCTGGGAAAGTATGCTAAAAGATTCATCAAGACTTCTAACTTGGCATACTTGCAGTATTTTCAGAGTAGAATGTAGTGGTACAACTTTTTAAGGCTCATTAATCATGGATCAGAAGTTATGGCATCATGAACAGGGGTACAAATCAATATGCACACTTTACAACTTGCAAAACAATAGAAGTTGCGTTTGGAATCACCTTTGTAAACTGAGAAAACGGATTCATCATGACCTCAAAATTGGAACATTTGAATTATTTGACCCCTAGAATATGATGCAAAAAGAACTTTCTCCATATGGTAAACTAGGTCAAAGATATGGCTGGTCAAACAAGCCTTTCCAGAATTCTGAACAATTACACTAGTGCTTGACAACACTAAACTACCAACTTTGAGGGGTTCGAAACCTAATCAAACGGATTCAAAAAGACTTGAAACTTGGAACATAGGTTCTTTGATATGCGTACTAAATATCATCAAAGTGGCGGGTCATGAAACATTTCTAGACGCAAGATATTCAAAATCAAACTGGGCTACTTTACTCTGTTTGACACTTAGGCATATTTGCAGATTTTGACAAGTGCTCAAAATGGGACTTCACCAAATGATTCAGGATGACAAAACAACATCATGAAATGCATGCACATATTGAATGGAGTGTGTTAAACATCTGGAACACCTCATAGGCTTCAAAATGACAGCCGGGTACATATGCATGAAAATCATTTAAAAGGCCTCATTCTGTAAAATTTTAACATGGTACTCAAAAATCCATGTTGCATTTTTAGTCCCAACAGTATAAATGAAAGGTCTTTTCCTTGGAAAAGATATGGATGAAATATATGTGATATAAGGAGGTTGTGAAAGTTGCGAGCTTGTGTCTGTTGTATGTAGAGCAGAGGATTAGTGGTGGACTTCATTGGAACTGATCAAGCAAAGACAGTTGCTGGTAAACAGTTCAAAGATTGTGTATTTCTTCATATACACTTGTTGTGAACTAGTGAGTTCTGAAGGTGGATTTAACCTTCTTTGGGCAGTGATTCCTCTATTGTTCTTGACTCCTAACAAGGTTTGTCCTCTAACAAGGACTATGTACTGTAATGTTTCAATAAGCTCCTAACAGGGCTATGTCTTCTAACAAGGATTACTATACTCTCAGTACATCATTTGTGGGTGCTAATTCCCACCAAGTTTTTTACCTTTAAAAGGGTTTCCCCAAAACCAAAATATTGTGTTATTGTGTTTGCATTCATTGTGTTCATTGGATCTGATATTGATGAGCTTAAAGTTTAAATTTTAATATCCTGTCATACAACTGATTCACCCCTCTTCTTAGTTGTATTGTGGACTATTATTCCTAACACTAAATAAGCACAGAAGATGGAAATGGGGTGAAAATTAAAGGACAACATGATAATGGCCCAAAACACCCCTTAAGGAAGGCTAAACAATATTAACATGGAAGTGATTCCATTTTAAGATGATACAATATTGATGAACTGTGGGATGCTACAGGACCATGTTTTCAAGGCCTACAATAACATCTCTCCTTTTTGGGAGATTCAATTTTTTTTGAATTTGGCATGCCAATCTTGCTTGATGGAAAAAATTGCAGTAAGTGTTAGTTGAAAGTTACACCACTGGGTTTCTTCCAAATCGTTCATCTTGGAACCAAACGGTCTAAACCATTAGCTTTGGTTGGATGGGTAAATGCTAGTGACAACCCCATTTTGACCACAGAGTCACTAGAACCTTCATGACCATGCTGGGGCACAATGTCCCCAAGGTGCACTAAGTATGATTCGACAATGATCTTTTGAGTCTCGTATCTCAAACCCCGTGAGAGGTTTCGACAAACCATGAGATGATACAAGACCATATTTCTAAGGCCTATAATAATCTCTCTCCTTTCTGGTTGATTCAAATTTATTTGAATTTGGCATGCCAATCTTGCTTGATGCCAAAACTTGTAGTGAGGGTCAGTTGAAAGTTGCACTACTAGGTTTCTTCCAAACTATTTGTCATGGCACTGAATGACATGCGCTGTTAGCTCTGGTTAGGTGGGTAAACACTAGTAAAAACCCTATTTCAACTACAAAGTCACTAGAACATTTGTGACCATGCCAGACCAAAGTTTTCATAAGGTGCACTAAGCACGATAGGGAAACGATCTTTCAAGGCTTGTATATTGGACCTCGTGAGAGGTACCAATGAACCATGAGATGCTACATGATCATGTTTCTGAGGCCTATAATAACCTCTCTCCTTTTTTGGAGATTCAAATTTGTCTGAATTTGGCACACTAATCTCACTTGATGCTAAAACTTATAGTGACGGTCTGTTGAAAGTTGCACCACTGGGTTTCCTCCAAACCGTTCATCATAGTACTGAATGGTATGCACTATTAGCTCTCATTGGGTGGGTAAACACTAGTGATAACCTCATTTTGAACATGAAGTCACTAAAATATTCACGAACATGCCAGACCAAAGTGTCCCCAAGGTGCACTAAGCACCATTGCATATGTTGGCATGCGTTATGGTGTGTCAAGAGGCAAAGTGGGACCATTCCTAGGGTAAACCTACCCAACCAGATGTGATGGAAGCATAATTTTATGCCCATAACATATGTTTCTTCTCCAAGGGAGATGGGGACATGACCATAAAGGGTCATTGGAAACTATAAAGAGATCATGGATGGTCATTTGAATGCATTGTGGAATGTGGACCTATGATTTGAAATGGAGTAAATTGATTGTCTATTGTCTTATTATCACTTCCATATCCATATTGCATCATTTCATTGGCATTTGAAGGAACTGAATTAACTAGTGTCTTTTACAATAGTGTTTGGTTGAAGGGCTATGCAGGATATATGGTGGTGGAGAGACCGCAAATGGTGGTAAATGCTGATTAAAGGTGCATGAAGCAACACTAGTCATTATTGTGAGAATATACTCCAAAGGATGAGTATATTCTATTATGGATCTATGCTATTGGGGTCCATAGGGATGTGTTAGATCCATTGGGGGGATCTAGAGATAATTTTAAGAGTCTTTTTGAACAAGCCCTAGCCTAGAGACCCTAGAAATAAGTGTTTGGTACCTAGAATGATAGGTCATTGTTTTCTCAATAACTGTTTGACAAAATCTTTATGTAGAAGCATCATTCCATGAATGTGCTTACTAATTCTCATGAAATGATGTGTCTTTGATATGTATAATAGATTTCTAACATGATACATTGTAGAAGAGTTGATTTGACAAGGTGATCACCAAATTTGTGAAGTAAACTTTGAAGGATTTTCTTGGTTGAGAGCATCAGATACACATGCATACAATGTAGCACATAAATTTTGAATTCACTTAAATGATGAATTACACATGTGAACACAAGTAGCACATAAAGCATACACATAAATTTTATTAAGTCATGAAGCATACATCTAGCACATAGATTATAAAGAATACACATGAATTCACTTAAGTCATGCATGTAGCCCATACACATAAATTTAGGCTATGAAGAATGTACTTGAAATACATGAATATACTTAAGGCATAAATCCTACACATGAGTACATACACAAAAGCATATTTACATACTAACAATGAAAAAATGAACACACAATTAAGAAATTGGATCGAATATCAAGTTTCATATATATCAAAATGAACAATAATTATGTACATATTTACAAAATCAACATATCTAGATACAATGTGGCATACTCCATCTCAAAATGTGTCATATGGCATCTCAAAATAAGAAGTTCAACTACAAATATTTCTAGGACATCCTATTCTACTAGTGGATCATTAAAATGCAGCCTCTTTGAAGTACTCTTTGACTCTGATGGACCCTACATTGAAACACAAAAGTGAAACCCCAAGTTAGATTACTTAACTTACATAGTTTCTACAAATAAAAAATAAAAATTTAAAATCATAGTCAATAATAATAAAGAAAAAATATTAAAATTGAACTCTCATGTACCTAACCTCTCTATCTCCTCACGTGGACATGAAACCTAATATATGTCCTAGGTAGCGAATAGATAATGCCACCAATGTCAACTTCAACTTGTATATGTTTGAGAACATGAGATTGATCTATGAGTTATAATATTGAATGTTAAATCCTTGGTAGAAAATATATGTTTACAAAATAACTGAATTAACATTAAAACTTACGTGTGTTGAACTTTCTTCAGGAAATGTTAACTGAGTCATCAACTATACAAACCCTTGGCATTCTACCTCCCTCAAACTAGGGGTGAACTACAAAAGTCAAACATATACTTCATCCAATCATGATTGATCATATTATATATACTTAATAGTAAAATACACACAAATAAATTTAGAAATATACATACCATGGGGATATCACTATGGACTGAGATGCATGTGACTCTATCATGGTGAAAGGGTTTCACGACATCATCAAACACCACCCTCTATCAAATAAACCATGTAAATTAAAAATGAGTACGCAAAACTGACAAGTATACATAGATGCATAAACAATTTAAATTACTTAATTACCTTCCCCTTTTCAATGCTAGACACCTGAACCCCCTCACATTGCCCCCCAGTGGCAACTGGTTGATGAACTACAACTAATTTGGAACCTAATTGAAGAATCTATGATTTAAGATCACTGAGGAGTTGTTGATTAGATGTGTAATTTGATTAAATTAGTATTATGTTGTCATTGATGTCAACTAGTTTGACAACACTTATCTTGTAAGTTACTATACTGAAACATCTGAAGAAAGGTGAAAGAGATGAAGAATAGAAATATCTACATGAGGAAGATGTATATGTCAGATGAGGATAAGGAATACATTGAGTAAATTTTTGATGAGTCTATGACCTTATGATATTGACTTGATTACGTTGCATTCATCTATGATGAAGAATAGAGCTGAAAGATACAAAGCAGTGTTGTCGGTAAATGAAGCATTTTAGTATACACCGACGAAGTGTAGTGTATATGGAGAACAGTGTTAATCAAGCTTGTGTTCACTGATGCATTTCTTTGTTAACTGAGCAGAATAGAAAGGAATTAAATGATCAATTTAGGTGATAAGATTCATGAGCTGGAAAGTGTATGATTCTGAGGTAACGGATAATGTTTGTTATGAAGATTGATGAATAACATAATTAAAGGAAGATCTAATGGAGTAGATTGAAATGTGTTATTGACACATCAACTGAGGAAGATTAAAGTAGAAAAAATCAATGAAGATGATTAAGCAACAAAATTTGATGGAGGAGAAGAAAACAATTTACATATCTATATAAGAGACTAGATTGTCATGATGAAAAATCATTGGAAGAAGAAGATACTACAGAGTTATCGCGTGAACAAGTTTCATGCATTCTGATCATACTGGTTAGTAACAACCGAGCTATAGAGAAATTACCGACAGATAGTAAGTTGATACATTGCTGAATCTGAAGTGTTACATTTATCAGAAAGATTTGTATGAGATAAATATTGATCTATAATCTGCAATTGAAGTTGTATTAAGGTAGATCATCTACTGTTACATATTTAACCATTGTACATAGTCAAATGTCTTAATGGAGTGGACTATAAAGTTTTTTATGTATCATTCATAGAATGAACATTGTTATCCTATCAACCCCATAGTGAATGTTGGTTGGATGATAACGGTTGGTCTAAAATCCTCTAACAAGGTCACACCTAACAGTGTGTTTGTAACCTTTAATAGGGTTGGGTCTTCACTGACCTCACTTTAGAAGAGTGAATATTTTGGGTTGCCAGTCCTAGGTGGTTTTTCCCTTCACAAGGTTTCCACGTTAAATCTCTTGTGTTATGTGTTGATTGTGGTATTTGTTTTTTATCATACTTTGCATATTACATGTTAGATTTGATCGGTAACTACTATAAGTTTTAGACTGATAATCGGTAAAAGCATAGACAGAGAAAGTATTTTATGTTTACCGAGTAGCAAAAGTTGAAGTATTTGTTTTGGATTATACATTTTGATTTGGGACAGTGATTAACTGATTCACCCCCCCCTCTCAATTATTCTAACAATTTTTATCAGAGCATTGGTTGCTTAGAACAGAGTTTTAAGGACTTTAGCACAAAGGTCTCAAGATGTATAAGAGGGAAGTGCCAAGACCGAACAAAGAGAACTTCATAGTATGGCAAAGCCAGATGAAGTTGCACATATCTAGAATTTGGAATTCTGCACTAGAACTAATGGAGAATGGCTACATCAAACCAACCCCTGGTCCCTTAACTCTTGATCAACTGAAAGATAGGCATGAACACAATATTACTATAATGGAGCTTGCTGCTGCCTATACCGATGCTAAATTTGAAGACATCAAGGGATGCACTACTGCCAAAGCCATGTGGGAGAAACTTGTACTGATATATAGTGGAGATTTGAATGTTAAGAGAGCTTGAGCTAAAAGCCTAAGAGGCAGATTTGATGATATGAAGATGAAGGAAGGTGAGAACATTGTGTAATGCTCAAATAGACTAAAAGAGGTAGTACATGTTATTATAGCATCTGATGGAGTTATTGATGATGAAACAATGATAAGAAAGATTCTCAGAACTTTGCTACCAGTTTATGCAATCAGGATCTCTACAATTCATGAAACAAGGGCCACATCCAACCTTACTCTTGACACCCTGATTGGTAAGCTTAAAACCTTTGAATTGAATAACTTTGATAACAGTGTTGTTCCTTCTATGGAATCCACTTTCATGTCTTCTTTGAATATTGGTAAGTCTAGCAAGAAAAATAAGAATGATGATACTGATAGCAATACCGATGATGAGCTTGAAGCTCTTATGGCCAAAAGGTTACCCAAAGGTAAAGGAAGATATAGAGGTAAGCTACCTTTGGAAGGCTTTAATTGTAAAGAGGTTGGCCACATCACTACTAGATGTTCACATAAGAAAGATGATGATAGATCCAAAGACCGATCTGAAGGAGGCTATGGAAGAAGAATCAACAGAGGCTACCGACACAACAACAGAGATAACTGAGATAGTTATGACAAAGGGAAAAAGGTATGTTACATAGCCGAAGATATTGAATCTGAATCTTATTCTGATGATGACATAGAAGTTGTATTTGTTTCTATGAAAGATGACTTAGAGGAAGAAGAGAAACATGAAGAAACAACATTGATCTCTAGAGTAAACAGAAATGATACATGGATCATAGATAGTGGCTGTACACATCATATGACTGGTGATGTAGAGAAATTTGATCAACTTGATGAATACAATGGAGGATCTATGAGAATGGGAAATGATGCACCTTGTATGGTAAGAGGTAAAGGTTCATTGATGATTAATGATAGAATAAAATGTGAAAATGCATACTAGGTAGATGGACTGAACTATAATCTATTAAGTGTGGCACAACTGAACAATTCAGGCCACCGACTTTCTTTTGAGAGCAAAAAGGTGAATATTTATGATGATGGAGGAAGACTTGTCAAAACTGGTACACAATCCAGAGGTAACTTATTTTATCTTGATATTGATCAGTCTTCTTGTTTGTTAATGAAGGATGAAGATGCATGGTTGTGGCACAAAAGGTTATGCCATGTGAACTTTGACAACATGATCAAGATTAGCAAAAAGAGAAGAGTTAGAGGTTTCCTAACTTGTCAAAACCTGATCATGCTATGTGCCATGAATGTCAGAAAGGTAAGATGACTAAGTCTAGTTTCAAAAGAAAAGACTACTCAACAAAGAAGATACTTGAGTTGGTTCATATCGACCTGTGTGGTCCTATGAGAACTAAGAGTTGTTATGGTGATAGATACTTTATTATTTTTGTTGATGACTATACTAGACTAATGACTATTATGTTCTTGAAAGAGAAATCTAAAGCTTTGAAAATGTTCAAGTGGTATAAAAGGAGACTGGTAAAGAATTGAAATGCTTAAGATCTGATATAGGAGTGAATTTATCTCTGATGAAATTTACTAATTTCTGTAATGAGCATGGTATTAAAAGACACGTCTCTGCACCAAGGACACCTTAGCAAAATGGCATTATTGAAAGAAGGAACAAGTCAATAATTGATTGTGCTAGAACACTGATGATATAAAAGAATGTTGCTCAGACATATTGGAGAGAAGCTATCAATACAATTGTATATGTTCTTAATCGAGTACAACTGAAGAATGACACGAACCACCTTATGAACTATGGTTTGGACACAAACCTACTGTAAGTTATTTCAAGATTTTTGGAAGTAAATGCTTTATTTTGAAAGATGAGAGAAATGACAAATTTGATTCAAAAGGAGATCAAGGGATATTCTTAGAATATTCTACTAAAAGTAAAGCATATAAATGTCTGAATAAGGTTACAAATAAGATAATTGAAAGTACTAATGTTCGTGTTGATGAGTTTGATGAAGAGAACACAGAGGAAAGTAGAAAGGAACTAGAAGACTATGGTAGATTCAATTACATTGAACAACCAGAGTATCTACCAAAGTCACAACCTATTATAACCAGTCAACAGGAAAACAATGCAGAACAATGGGAAGAACAAACTGACGAATAAGATGGAGCTACCAAGAAAGCTAATGAACTTGACAGGATGAACAAGAAAGAAGAGACTGAGTAATGGCTATATTTTTCAGAAGACATCATCCCGAGACACAAATTATTGGAGACAGACAAGCTGGAATGCAAACTAGGAGCAAAGCAAGACAACGTACATGTCTAGTTTGTGAAATTCCATATATGCATAGTTGAGACATCACTTGATTTTGTTGAGAAGAACTATTGAATTAATTTTATATTCTGTGAACATAGTCCTATCCTAATCAAGCCAAAGTCGTAACGTTCTAAAGTGTAACTTCCATTGTAACTATTCTTGGTGTATCTCTTATCAATGCAACAAATAATAGGTTGAGTCATAATAGATTCTTGAGTAGACTGAAGATTGAGAGAAAAGGGGGTGGGTGAGTGGGTGAATCAGTCATTAACTAAACTTAATCACTTAAAGTTTGAAACATACAAAATTTAACCAACAATAGTGAAAGATAAAGCAATTAATACCAGTGCACAAGAGAACACCAAATTTACATGGACAACATAATAAGGGAAAAACTACAGTGAGAGATATCTCACAATAAATTTAAATATCACAAAGAGGTTCCTTGCAGACCTTGCAACCAAGATTCACTATCTCAGAGATAGAAACAAGAGGGACTTGCTGAGGAGACTCATTATCTCAGTGTAGGATACAAGAAAGTGAGTTACAATGTATAAGCCTTCAATATATAGCTTCGAACATTATCCTTAGAAGGTCGATGCTTTTTGACATGATGTCTCAAGCAATCAATTTGGTTCCACAACTTCCACTACACACTTCTTCCTCAATCTCACAGTTTTCACCTAACCCACACAATCTAATTCTACTCCACCTTGCAATTGATTTGCTCTCTCTCTCTCTCTCTCTCTCTATATATATATATATATATATATATATATATATATATATACATATATATATAATACATATATATATATACATATATATATATACATATATATATATACATACATATATATATATACATATACACATCTATCTCTATATATATAGATATATGTATATATATATATATGTGTGTATATATATATATATATATATATATATCTATATGTATATATATATATATGTATATATATATATGTATATATATATATGTATGTATAGATATATATCTCTATACATATATATATATATACATATAGATATATATACATATATATATATATACATATAGATATATGTGTATATATATATTTATATATATACTATATATATATATATATATATATATATATATATCTATATATATATATATATCTATATGTGTATATATATATGTATAGAGATATATATCTATACATATATATATATATACATATATATATATACATATATATATATACATATATATATATATATATATACATATAGATATATATATATATATATATATATACATACATATATATATATCTATATACATATATATGTATATATATATATATCTATATCTATATATATGTATATATATATATATATGTATATATATCTATATATCTATATATATATATATGTATATATATAATATATATGTATATGTATATATATATGTATATGTATATATATATGTATATATATATATATATATATATATGTATATATATATATGTATATATATATATATGTCTTATCAAGAAAAACATCAACTAGGTTGGCCTGAAGCAATGACCTTAACATGTCGGCCGCAAAAAAAACACAATGCAATGAAAGCGGTCCAAAGTAGGAGAAAGAGAGGACCTCCAAACATCTTATTACATTTTGCATAGTAGCTACAACCATTAAATACATTGGTACACACCCTCCAAAGTTGGAAACAAGGTAACACATAGATGTAGTGTGTAGCTCACATCATTGGTTGGCCCAAAAAATCAACAATAGACTAAATTTTCTCAAAGAAAATCACAACAAGACATAGTAGGACCCAAATACCACTCATCAAAACATCCAAAAAATTGTGCAAACCCCAAATGAAAATCACAAGTAGGAATAAGAGCCTTGTTGGATAAACATCCATAATTAGTTATACAAGAAACCAACTTCAAACAAAACGCAACACTATAACAAACAACCTTTGCCATGTGAATCACATAGAGATGTTCTTTGACCATCCAAAATCATTTCCTAATACATCATTCATGCTTTCATATTGATGTAAGCTATCACAACCATTCTTATACAAACTTCATAACAGGAAGACAAGGAAACATAGTTATGAAACACGCAACAATAAACATACTTGCGATAAACTTCATCAATAAAAATTTGAACTAAGATACTGCACAAACATTATAAGCATGCCATCCAAGTGACATGCTTAGAAGCATTAATGTAGCATATTTGGACTAGTTTTGATAGACACACAAACTTCCAACATACTACACACACTAGAAGCATCTATGCCAACATTAGGGAGCTAAAAAGATAGGAGTGCGACATACACAACTTATACAATCTATGTTTCAAATTGCACGAACATATCATCAAACATAAAGGAATGCAGAGCATTCTTCGAGGTAGCCAACAAGGCTCATTTCAACAATATCATACTTCAACAATCTACAAGCACCATTGTAGTACCAATTGCTCATCTAGAAGTAGGAGAGAAACTACAACACCAATTTCATGTTTCTAATCCTCATCTAATGTCAAAGATTTGGATTCTCATCTAAATGATTCTAGTCCTCATCTTAATATTACATCATCATGGTATCATCTCTGGTAATCAACAAGTCATGAGCCTCTAGTCTATCTCTCAACTCCTCTGATCTTCAACATGTCATTATCAACATCAATGAGGCTTGACATCCAGCCTTACAATGCATTATCATGGAAACACTTTTTGATTATTAACTCAACTAAAAAACATCTCATAGAACAAAAATGCTAAGAGAAGCACATCACAACACACCACAACCACATCACCAAGCACATCTTTATATCATATTAACATACTTGAGTACAAATTTCTATTTTCCCAAGCCTCTCTATGAAAACTTCATCACATCTTGCCTTCAACAACATTACCATATTCTGACAACCATATTAACAATGTTACAAAGTAGAGGGTTGACATCACAATCATAGTCTTTGACATCAATGACAACACCACAACACATATTGCCAACAATCTCACAAGTGCCAACAAGCAGAGGGTGGACATCAATGATAACACCAATTGCAAACATATATAATACCTTAATACAATTGGGCTTATAGCTAGCTTCAAATCTTCCCACAATAGTTGATAATATTGGACAATAGACTTTCTTACCTATCTCCTTGTTGTTGCAAATTCTATGGATAGTTATCTTCGATCTACAATTTCACTAAATTGATTCAAAACACACTTTTTCATTCTCCCCATGTTTGGTAAACACACAAACCATGCTAAATGATTAAAAGAAATAGTAAATAATTGGTAATTTTTTACTTCATGATTTATTTGACATTTTTTTATTGAACCTCTAAAATTTTTGATGTACTCGTGAGCATTCTGCTTAGAAATAGGAGAAGTAGAGAACAAATTTTATGCACTCATAGGGGCTTGGAGAAATTCCTCATATTGACACATTGGATTTGTCATCATGATAAAAAAATTCCTATTATATTTTTAAAAATATTTTAAAGTTACATGTAAAAGCAAACATTTGTTAAAGATAATAATAATTTATTTATTTTTATTCCTTTTATTCCTTTTAATTTTTGTTAGAAAATTAAGTTTAGCAATAAAAAGATTATTTAAACATTAAAAAATATACAATTGATTATTCAATCTTCTAAAGATGGCCCTCCTAGTGCCACTTCAATTGACATGAGATTTGCCATATCAATGCATCTACAAGTTGTGAAACCTATAGGGTGGAATCAAAAAGGTTGTTCCCTACTTGAAATGTGGTTGGTTTCGAGAGTTTTTATCAAATAAGAATATAAATATACAAAAATACAAAAGGTTTTTTAGAATCTCTTAGTTGTATTGCCAAAAATAATAGAACACAATATTCTAACATTCTATTGATTGACAAGATTCATTTACAAAGAGGTTCTTATCTTTATATAGAGATTGGAAAAGAAACCATCCAATCATATAAACATCAAAACTCATTTACATCTAAAAAATGAATCTTAAAAAAATAGAAAGAAAACACTTTCCGCTAAGGTGGATTTATTACAACTGTAATACTTACCTTTTAATAATTTAATATTATTCTAATAAATTTGAGAACTCTTTGGTTGGTTTATTGATGTAGCCAAGCTCTTTAAGCAATTACAAAAAAACATAAGAGAAAATAAAAACATAGAAGATTTTGAGAATTCCAATTCTTCTCTATTATTCTTCCAACTACTTTGCCAATACAAAAAGAAAAACCCCCATTTTAACTACAATGTGGAAATTACCCTTTTTGGCAGTTTTTAAATTTATTTTTTCCATTTTTGGTAATTTTTAAAATATGTCCTATGAATCCAAATTTTTCCCTCAAGCTTCCTAGAACTAATATGAGATGAATTTCCAACTAACCTTTAAAATTAGAAACAACATTTTGGTTATTAAAAAAACAACTTTCTAAAAAACTAAAAAAAACACTAAACGCTAATTTTGGAGGTCCAAACGAAATTTCCAGGTCCCCAAAAAGTGTCAAAATAGCCACCTACCAAGATGATTTTTGTTGGCAATCCAACTAAATTCTCATGACGAAGCCACTATAAAATTTTACCAAAAAATGACCACAAGATTAAAAGTTATGACCCTCAGAAGTCCCTGCATCATCTATTCACTAGGGCTACATGATTGATATTATAACTAGCATGAAAAGTGTTTCATTCATGAAAATAATATTCTTTTCGTTGGCATAAGGCTTTATTCCATTTAAAATTGTTAATTGTTAAAAATTAAAAATTGTTCATTTTTAATTGCTCATTTTTTTTAATTCTCCTCTACAGTTTTAGTAGCTAAGTCTACTAAACTCGTGAAGTTTTCTTTGAAGCAAGTCAAGATGATGTCAACATCATCAACTGACTTAATATTTGCCAATTTCTTTTATGTTGGCACTAGGTTATTCAGAATGTTCACTGACTCCTGAAAGAGAGGGTTTCTCATCACTTGTTTCTCTTTCGATTTCTCCATGGCTAATACACTGATTTTAATTAGGTCTTCTTCTCCCCAAGCATCTAGGTTTGCTCAGTCAAGGATCAAGATTGACAATAACGATATTGATGGTTTGATAGATGGAGTGAATATATCATTTTGACTATCCATATATTCACTTTTCACTAGGATCTCCATAGAGGGTGGTTCATTAGGTTCATCATTTCTCTCTTCATCTTGTCATGTTGTTTCTCCTGTATGAACTTGTTCTTGCTACAAAGAAGTATTATCAGTGCATACCTTGTCAACTTCTTCAGTGCTTACAAATGCTTCCTCAAACTTATTTAAGTCATTTTCTGAGGCTCACATGGTGATCTCAACATCATTTATCACAATGGTTTCATTTGAATCCTTGACTGTATCAGACGGTGATGTAAGTTTGGGTGCTGAATCTTGTGGATGTGTCATAGGCACATTTATAATCTATGATTCTTTATCTTGTTTGGGGGGGACTGGAGTCACTTTAGCTATAGGCATCATTGATGGATACATGTGTCTATCCAAAAACACTTTCTCAAATTCTCTTTCAGTTTCTTTTCCGACCAACTCATACTCTTTGTTCATAATGTGAAGAGTTCTTGTTTTGGTTCTTAGATGAGGTTTTACCAAATCTAACAAAATTTCCTTCTCATTATGTGAGAAAATAGGGAGAAGACTATCTAATGTTTCTTCTCTAATCCTCATATCTTCCTCTATTTTGTCTCTTTTCAATAAGTCTAGTATGTTCCATACTTTATCTAGAATGACTTTCTTGAGTTCCAATACTGACCTTTTAAAATTGATCATATGAGAGATAATCATAGAATGTATTTCTAATTTATCTATCTCTTGGTACTTGTCATAAACATTTGAAATTCAATGTAGTCTTCCTTCATTAATGATTATGTTCCTATATCATCTTAAAATGGAAGAACTTCCATGTTAAGAATGTTTATCCCTCCTTAGGGGATGTTTTTGACCACCATCATACTATCCCCTCATTTTTGCATCATCTCCTACTTTTGTGCCTGTTTAGGACCCTGATGGGGCCTCTCCGGGCACCTTCTATCCCACTTGGCACTTTTTCCAGGGGTTCTGACCCCCTGGGTCAAGGTCGACCTCGACCTTGACCTAGGTGAGGATCAAACTTGACCTTGACCTAGGTCAAGGTCAACCTCAACCTTGACTTGGGTCCCCCTTCCAAATTTGGAAGCTTGTCAGCTTTTGGAGGTTATCAAAAATTCATTTTTCCCGCTTTCGGGTTGGTTGTTTTAGCTTTCGAAGCAGAAAATCCTAAATTATATTTAATATAGGTCCTCTTCTAGGGGCATGGGTCTAATTGGAATTTAATTCTCCTATGTTAGCCTCCTTAGAATATTGTGACCTAATTTCATATAAAAGGAAGTTTTCTCCTCTCATTTTCTCAAAGGGATATTTGAGCAAGAAGAAGTCTTCTAAGTGCAAAAAGCTCTAACCAAGATTTTGTCAAGAAGCAAATGGTTCAAGAATCCATTGATCTACATGTTCTCAAGCTTTCAAGGTGTTCAAGTATTCATCTCAAGCATTCAATTCCTCCATTGAAGATCAAGGATTCAAGCTCCCAAGCCTTTGAAGGGAATTGGTTCAAGCATTCAAGATTCGTCATTCAAACCCTAGATCTAGCCATCATGGTGGTGTGATCTTGCTTCAAGATCCTTGGTGCATCCTCAAAAACTTATTCATTCTATTCAAGGTGGATTTAAAGCATAAAATCATGGAGGTTTATGGTTTCTATTGATTCCAAGCTTTCATCTTTACATACTTGCTACTTTTGAATTACAATTGTATATCTCTTGAATATCATAGCTTCATTCTTAGATTTAATTCTACTACTTGCTAGAATTCTATAATTTATTGATTTCAAGGTTAATTTATAAATTGGGGTTTGAATAAGGAAAACCCCTTCCCCCTAACAAACAAATATATTTTTCTTGCAGGTACATGTTTAGCATTGAATATTTGAGACCGGATCTAGATACCCTTTTCAATGAACTATCGAGATCTGCTAACGGATTTTTTGTCAAACCAGTGCAGGTTAGGGTCAAGATTATTGGGTCAATAGGAGATTATTGGGTCAAGGTCAACCTTTTTCTCAAGACGGTGTCGGATCGGAAGAATATTTTTGGGTTTTGTTCATCTCTACATTTCCTTTCCAGATCATACTTTAGATTTTCCAGAAACAAAGAACAAACCCTAGAAAGAAGCATTCTTTGATCTATAATTCTTTAGGGTTAGTACATTTCCCTATCCATTTCAATTCAAATCCTTAATCATTCTAAATCTATCACACATTTACATTCATTCACCACAACATTTTAAGAAGGAAACGTAGGATCTCCTTCTTTATTCTTATTTCCAATAGATTGATTCATTTATGCATTGATCCTTTTTGGGTTGATCAATTTGGATCCTTCATTTGTGCATTTGAGAATATAGGGGAATGTCTTATTTATCCCTCCAATCTAAACATTAAATGTAAGGTGATAAGTGATTTGAGTATCAAAACACTCTTATTCCATTAACAATCATTTTCTTACTTTACATTTTGGTGAACCCGCGATAGACAACTCTTTCTTTTTGGTGTTAGATTTTCATTTCATATTAGTCTTGCATGCACATAGAAGTAGGTTTTCTTTTATGCTATTGCATTTATATGTCAAAATTCATAAAAATCACAAAATTTATTTAAAAATACAAAAACATTTTTCATGCTTGTAATATTACTTTGTATTCAACATGTATGATTTTTGTTTTGAATACTTTCATGTGGCTTTTGTTTCTAAAAAGGATAGATCCCCTAATGAGGTACATGGAAGTGAGGATGAAATTTGTTCGAGTATGTTCTGAATGGATCCTATTCCTATTTTATCCTCCTCTACAATCTCTTCAATTAACCTTTACCATAGAAGTGAGTTAAGGATAGATGTTAATTCTTCTCCTAATATATTTCTTTTCTATGAGCCTACTTTAGAATACAATTCTTTCCCCTTTAGGGATCAAGCTTTAGGCACTCCTACAATGTTCTTTATTGATAGGGAAGATAATCCTCCTATTTGGGATGAATCTTTGGATTTTGATGTTGATTACTCTCTTCCTCATGAAGCCATTATAGGTGATTCTACTTTTTGGGATGAACCCTTGGATAAAGACATTGATTTATCTCCTCCTGGTGAAGATTCTTTGATACAAGAGGGTGATTTATTAATGGATGACATATTCATACATGATGATGACTCTTTTTCTAAAACACACTCTCCTTATGTAGACATTTTAGAGAAAGAATAAAACATTATAGATTCTTTACCTCCATTTGGGATTCCTTCTAGTGATAAGGCATTAGAGGATAATGATATGAATTCCCTTAATGCTCTCCCTCTTAGTGATGATCCTATGGAGAGTCAAGCTCCTACATCATCTTCTCCTAGAATGTATTATGTTTCTCCTTCTTGTCAATCTATCAAACATAATAATGATGACTTAGTGACTACTAGAGTTCAATTGACTTCTTTGCATATGGCTTCTTGTTATGGTCATAGTTATCATTTACTAGTTAAACAAGGATTCCATAGTCAAGGATGTGCTAAGCATAAATAAGGAATTCAAATGCCCTTATAGAATGGGGGGCATGAGCATTCTTATGGATTGAGATTTAATCCTCAACAACACATCAATGTTACTGACATCTCAAAAAACACTTCAAAACATGATGACCCTATGAAGGAATTTGACCAAGAGGTTGTTCTACCTAAGCTCCTTCATGTTAAGATGATTACTAGACCTAAACTCAAAAAGAAACGTAGTCTATAATTGAAGATTCTTCCTTTTTATTTCTATCATAGATTTCATGATCACTCTAATGAATATCAAGATTTACATTATAAGATTAGGAAGCTTATTGATAGTAAAGTTATTTATATATCATGTGGCAATGAGTTATATTTCAATCCTATTTTCTCTAAATAGCATTTATGCTCCTATTATGGAACTCCATATTATGTAAACAATGTTAGCCTAATCTTTGGGGGTTCATTGTCTTGCATAGTATTGTGAGCAATATAATAGGTCCTCTTTCATCCTTCTCCCTACACTTGGGAGGCAAGGATGCCATCTCCTTATTTTTTGTCTTTCCAGGATCCACTTTCCCTTGGTTAAGCATTATCTATCTATTATGTGATATCCAATCATACATGAAAATCTTGGTTTGCATTAAGGATCCATGTCCTTGATTATAACCTATTTTGTTGTTTTTGTGTTTCCATGGTTGATAAATCTCTCACCTTGGAAACTGAATAATGTGCTATCCCTCACAAGGGTTACTTTCTCACTTCTTGCATGATATCTCTTTTCTACAAATAATTTGATATATCCCTTTCTTTCACCCCTGGGGGGCAAGGCATTTTCCTCCTTCCTCTATCTAACGATTTACTTTCCTTAGCATAGTGGCATTTTTTTATCATATAACATTATTTCCTTATAAAGATGTATGTTTTAACTATGGATACCCTCTTATGTAAGAGGTGATAGTCCTAGGTCATCACCTCTTCTCTATTTTGCAAATTATGTTCTTTATAAACTCTTGCTCTTGTTTTGGGTTAGAGTTTGATGCCTTCATCCTAAGATTCCTCTTCCTCTTGATTACAGGGGGCTTGATGATTGAATCTTTGTTCCCTCTTTTCTTTAGAAGATAACATTTTATCCTAAGAAATCCTTTATGGTGAGGGTCTTGATGATAAGATCTCTTCCTTTTTGAGGATCCTATTTCCATAAGTGACATATCCATTTCATGATTATCTATGTTCTTGGATGTAAGGGTCAAGACTCTTTGCTAAGAATATGGTATACATTGTTGTTAAGCTGGATATCTCCTTACCTTGTGAAGTAGGTATCCTCTTTTCTCTTCCTTATCCTGCCTAGTGGGTAGTCATGATAAGGAGGGGGGCATATATAGGGTCTCCCTTGTACAATATTTTATATTAATTTACTTTTTGCAACATGCTAGATCCTTGGAAGGTAGCGCACATAATTTTCTAAATCCTGAAGGGACATGCATTTTTACTTTTACTTTTGCTAAATCCTTGGAAGGTAATGCACATAAGTCACTAAATCTTGAAGGGACGAACATTTTTTACTTTTATTTTTGCTAAATCCTATTAAGATAATGCACATAAGTTGCTAAATCCTGAAGAGATACACACCCTTTTAAATTTTTCAATATGCTAAATCCTTGGAAGGTAACACACATAAGTTGCTAAATCCTGAAAAGACACGCGTTTTATATTCATAGTGATACAAGAATGTGGATCTATGGATATTTTCAAAAGCCATCAGAAGATGCATTACAATTACAAGCATAGTTTATCATTGAACCTAATGGGCTCTCCCTCCTTGGTGATTCATAGTAAGGTGGACATCTTACTAGATGAGTTAATCACTTTTCCTTCTCTCTCTTTCACTTTCATGCTAGTAGGATTAGATCATGAAGCTATGTTATCTATAGTGTTGCTTTTCTCCTACTTATGTAGTCATGTATGTTCTATGATTGATTGCTCTTTATTTTTCATATCTTTTATGCATGTATGTTGAGTTAGAATCCTAGGTCTAGGGGCTCATTTCCTTGACCTAGTGATGTTCTACCTCATTGTGATCCACCAGAATCTTTCTTCTAACTTTACCGAAAGCATGTTCAATTTCCATACTGCTGCTAAAGTGCAGGCTTAATGTATTGTCTGGAAGCACTTCCATGTTAAGAAAATTTAGCCCTCCTTAGGGGTTTTTTTTTACCACCATCATACTGTCCCCTCATTTCTACATCATCTCCTACTTCTGTGCCTATTTAGGACCCTAATGGGGCCTCTCTAGGCACCTTATATCCCACCTAGCACATTTTCCAGGGGTTCTGACCCCCTGGGTCAAGGTCGACCTCAACCTTGAGCTAGGTCAGGGTCAAACTCAAACTTGGCCTAGGTTAGGGTTGACCTCAACCTTGACCTGGGTCCCCCTTCCAAATCTGGAAGCTTGTCAGCTTTCGGAGGTCATCAAAAGTTCATTTTTCTCACTTTCGAGTCGATTATTTTGGGTTCCTAAGTGGAAAATCCTAAATTATATTTAATATAGGTCCTCTTCTAGGGGAATGGGTCTAATTGGAATTTAATTCTCCTATTTCATCCTCCTTAGAAGATTGTGCCCTAATTTCATATAAAAGGAATTTTTATCCTCTCATTTTCTCTAAGGGATATTTGAGCAAGAAGAAGTCTTCTAAGTGCAAAAAGCTCTAACCAAGATTTTGTCAAGAAGAAAAAGGTTCAAGCATCCATTTTTCTACATGTTCTCAAGCTTTCAAGGTGTTCAATTCTTCCTCTCAAGTATTCAATTCCTCCATTGAAGATCAAGGATTCAAGCTCTCAAGCCTTTGAAGGGATTTGGTTCAAGCATTCAAGATTCGTCATTCAAACCCTAGATCTAGCCATCATGGTGGTGTGATCTTGCTTCAAGATCCTTGGTGCATCCTCAAACACTCATTCATTCTCTTCAAGGTGGATTTCAAGCATACAATCATGGAGGTTTATGGTTTCTATTGAGTCCAAGCTTTCATATTTACATACTTTCTACATTTGAATTACAATTGCATATCTATTGAATATCATAGCTTCATTCTTATATTCAATTCTACTACTTGCTAGCATTCTATACTCTATTGATTTCAAGGTTAATTCCTAAATTGGGGTTTGACTAAGGCAAACCCCTCACCCCAACAAACAAATCTCTTTTTCTTGTAGGTACAGGTTCAGGATTGAAGATTTGAAACCAGATTTGGATACCCTTTTTAGCGAACTATCGGGATCCATGAACAGATTTTCTATCTAACCTGTGTAGGTCAAGGTTGAGATTATTGGGTCAGCGGTGAGATTATTGGGTCAAGGTTGACCTTTTTCTCAAGATGGTGTCGTATCGGAATAATATTTCTGGGTTTTGTTCATCTCTATGTTTCCTTTCCAAAATCATGCTTTGGATTTTCTAGAAACAAAGTACAAACCCCCAAAAAACATTCTTTGATATGCAATTCTTTAAGGTTAGTACATTTCCCTATCCATTTCAATTATAATCCTTAATCATTTTAAATCTATCACACATTTACATTCATTCATCCCCACATTTTAAGGGGGAAACCTAGGATCTCCTTCTTTATTCATATTTCCAATAGATTGATTCATTTATGCATTGATCCTTTTTGGGTTGATCAATTTGGATCCTTCCTTTGTGCATTTGAGAATAAATGGGAATGTCTTATTTATCCCTCCACTCTAAACATTAAATGTAAGGTGATAAGCGATTTGAGTATCAAAATGCACTTTTTCTTATTAACAATCATTTTCTTACTTTACAGCTCCTTAAGACTGTCAAACTAGGTCTGAATCCTACCTTAGGAGGGGCTTGAGTATTCTTTACTTTGCTCTGTGTTGTCCTTGAGGATGGGTGACCTGTGGGATCTTTCTTCCTTCTTCTAGTCATCTTGCTTGGTACCGAAGGTGGAGAGGATTCCAGATCAATGGTGGTAGAAGGTGCATATGTATTCTCATCATATTTATTCTTCTTCTTCTTCTTGTGGATATCATCTAATTTTTCTATTTTGACTTTAGTTGGAGTTTGCTTGAGTTCTTTTTCAATCTTAGCTTCCCTGACTTTATCTCGGTCTTCTTGTGTGACCCCATGAACTTTTAGGATGTTAGATTTAATCCTTGATGCCTTTCTTTTGTTGTCTGCACTGTATAGGACATAATCAACTTGATTTGTCTTCTCTTTGTATGTGCCCCATCTAGGCTCTTTTGGATCTTTAGGCGCAGACAAAATAACTTGTGCATATCCTTCCAACACATGTTCTTCAACTTCATAACCAAGTGGGTGGATCCATTTGGTTCTTGGCTCAAGTGCTTCCATGCAAGTACAGTCAATTTCCACCATGAAGGATATGGTGTCCTTGTACTTTTCAACTATCTTTTCTCGTATTCTAAACCTTGTCTGCATTTTGATCTTGAATGTTTTGATCTCCATATGCATCTAATCCTTTATAATTCTTTATGATGTATCCTTTAATGAAATTTGTGACATAGTAGGTTTTCTCTAGTCTAGGTAAAGATTAGAGACTTTACCAACAATGTGGAAGTATAAGTAGATAATCAAAGAGCCAAATCTGAATTTTTTCTCCTGTCATGCTTGATAGCTCTAATTTTCTCAATTAGTTGTGTGTGCAATATCTCACATAGATTATATTGTGTGTTATCTCTTGCCATCCTTATTTCTTCTAGAACAGTAGCTGTGTACACACTATTCAGTCTGCTTGTGTGCTAAAACTTGTAACCAAGTATCATGGTGAGGAGTTTGATGTCTTCTTCCACAATGGGATCAACAGTCATCCTGCGCCTATCAATTCTAGATAAGCAAGCCTGCTCAACCTGTTTCTTTACATCCTTTCTATTAGGAAGAACAGGTCCATCCTTGGAGAGTCCAGTCATCTCATGAATGAGGTTAGTAGTAATGCAGATAGGAACTTCACTAATCCAATATAGATCATCATGAATCCTACTAAGTAGAATTTTAACCCATTTTGGTTCATAGAACTCATGTGCATTTGTATACTCAAAAATAGGGTTATCAGTGAGATGCGAGTATTCATCCTTGAATGAGTAATCTAGTTTCATCATTGATGCCATGAGTGGTGTTATTTTGTTGTCACCAACATAATCCTTCTTACAGTAAATGTAAGTGTGTATGTCTTCAACATGCACAACTCGTAGTAGAGTCTTGGAGAATGCCCCTTCTACATCATCTAGCATAGACTTGAATGGATGCTTCTTAAACACTTCTCTTTTTCTCAGAGATGTCAAACACTATAGGAGTAGCCATTACTTACTTGTAACTTGCTTAAGTAGGGTTTCACAAAGATTTTGAAATGACGCGTCCGCTAGGGTTCTGTTTCAACTTCAATTCGTGTTGCTAACCAACAAATTGATATCTTTTAATGCTAAATTCTCCTATTCTCTTTGAATGCTTTGATCTCAAATGTAAAATTAAAGATAAAAGATCTTTCACTAACTTATAAAGAGTTTCTATATTTAATGCTTGATGTTGTAATGTAGTTTATACTGAGAATTTCCATCTTTGTTCTTGTCGAAGTACAAGTTATGCATCCATGCATACATCCTTAATTGATCATCAATTACATGAATCCATAGGTGCATACTCAGAGGTGAGTATACCAGCCACGTAGGGGTTTAGAGCTAGAATAGCTCCCCCTAAGACCATGAGGGTCAACTAACAAAAAGTAGAAGTTGCATCCACTGTGGATGCATCTACTACCTTGTTAACATCATCATCTTTCTTTACTTTAACCCATAGTTTACCTGAATCTTTTGTAGCTTTTAAAAACTTGACTTCACCAGATTCTTCAAATAGTGAGCCTTTAGGTTTTTCTTGTCTTTGTGTTCTAGATTTGCAAAACTTTGAGATATGTCCAACTTTGTTACATGAGTGACAAATAATTGGAGGTCTATTGATATTATTTACCATGCTGAACTGCTTGGCTGTGTGTCCATTGTAATTACATATCTGACATGTAATGTTTTGATAGTTTCTCTGAGATTGATTTCTCTGATTGTATTGAGTCATATTTCTTTGGTTCTACTGTGACTGATTTCTTTGACTTGTTCTACAATGTATAGCCCTATGACCAAATTTATTACGGGAATAACAATATCCATTGAAAGGTCTTACCTTTTTACAATCTCTTTCCAGGTGTCCATGTTTGTTACATGCATAACAAGTTCGGTTAACTAGCTTGAGTTCATCTTTAGGAGGTTCAGCTTTGCCCTCTACAAGATTCTCAATTTTCTTTGCTTATGTAGATTCTTCTTGTTCTTTCTTTCCTTTTTGCATTGCATTGATTTCAATTTGAGCTACACTGTATCTAACACTAGTAGTATCACCTTTTAGCTTTTTTGCATAAAGTTGTGATTGAATTAGATCAAAACTTGTATGTAATTTCTCAATTTTAAGTTTTCCTTCTATTAGTTCAGATTCTATCTTTTTCTTTATGTTTTCATAATCCAAGATCTTCATATTTTCTTGCATAAGTTCTTCATCTAATTGTTTACTTTCTTTGGTCTTTTCTTCAATATTTGTTAGGCTATTTGTAGGTTGTTCATTCAGATCTTCAATCTTGTCCTTCAGAGACATGTTTTCTTCATTCAACTTTTTGATCATTTTTCCCAAATCATTTGTAGAGAAATCTTTCAGATCTTTTCTTAATTTTTTGATAATCATTTGGGAGGCATAAACTTTTAGTTTAAGTTCTTCATTTTCTTTTTTAGATCTATCAAGATCATCAAGGGCTACTTGAAGATTCTTTTTTAGATGCTTCTCTTCTGCTGAATCCATGATCTCCTCAAGTGGTTAAACTTTCTTTCATAGGACCAGAGCTCTGATACCAATTGTTAGAAACATTGAGAGGGGGGGGTGAATCGGTGTTTGTCAATTATCTTTATTTCAACAACTTTAAACTTAAATCAACTAGATAATAAATGAAGCATGACACAATAACACATAACACAATATATGATTATAGGGAAGCCTTGATCAGAGGAAAACCCTAGTGGGAATTAGTACCTACAAATGATTGTACTAGTCTTATGAACTTGTTAAAGTTAGTTTGCCCTATTAGGAGTACTATTTACAATATAAGTACAATGACCCTATTAGGAGTCTTTACAAAACCTAGTTAAATGTGATTGGCTCACTACTAGAGCTCATTTCCCAATAGGATGAAGGCTACAACCTTCAGGTAATAGGTATATACTATATCAAAAGATGAACTGTTGTAATGACCCTATTGTCTGATCAGTTCCTTTTATGCGCTGATACTTTTAGCTCTTGAAGACTTCTACTTCATATTGATATTCTCATATTAATTTTCTAAATATCTTCTCTTGCATATTTTCAACTCTCACCCTCAATACAAGATTTCATGTCAAGTATATATACATGCCTGAATAGATGCGACCAAAAACAAGACCTTAGTCAGCCCAAAAACAACATCCACAAAGATTCCAAAAAAATTAGCTTAAGCATCTTTACATGAGTGTTGAAGACATAATTAAAAACATATTAAAATAGGTGCATGGCTATTATAAAATAAAATAATATAATCCAAAATCTGAGGTCGGCTTCATACTCTATTTTTTGAAAAGCTAGTGGCACTGGAACTTTCTGTAACTTATCTGTACTGTCATACCGTACCATGATATAGACTAAGATTAATAACATATCAAAAAGCTTAAGTATGGAGGTGCATAGTCTAACTCAATCGTACGCACATGCTCTTGTTCTCTAATCAACTGTATATCTCTGTACTGTTCTATTTTTCTATACTTAGCCAATTTTATCTTCAAAGTTTACTTGACAAAACTTCATATGACTTTGTTGCCATAATGACAACACAAAATTGGTCATATAAACTCTGAGTGTCAACTTGACAATAGATCCTATGTAGTTCACATAAAAGGATTATGACCTTAACTGTGATTGAATAATACCTCCTATTATCTGTTTCCTCTATTCTTGGTTCTGCTAAACAAATTCTTCTTTTTCTGTTCTGCTTCTTGAAACTCTCAATTCAATCCATAGATGTGCTCGTTCTATTCTCCTTTCTCTTTTTCTTTCTTACACACTCTAATGAATGATTACATCATCTATTTATAGATGGATTGACTTTATCAAGTTGTGATAAAAAACAATGTTAACTCTAAGATCAGGTTTACAACTTACACCTAGATCTCCTAGTCTATGTGTTTTAAATTAGTTAGACTGATTACAACACTTAAATTAATTTTTCTTGTCCCTAAATAAATGGATTTAAAACAATTAAATATCCTATAAATACAATACACTTTTTTTATCTGACGTGGAAGTGAGATCCACTTTTTGCGGGCTACAACTGACTTTCGGTCATGCTTGACTGTCCTTCAGTTTCTACTATCGATTACACTATGTCTGTCTTGTCGGTCTGCACTGTAACTTGCATTTTGGGTTCCTCTGTTGGTTTCCACTTTATCTTTCTGCTTTGTGATTTTCTGTTTACACACTAACTTGTATCATCGCTTCTCTCTGTACTTAGTCATTTTTGGTGATCTCCTAATCTGATCTTTGGTTTTCTTTTTCCTGTCTTTCAGTGTAGGCTTACCGAAAGTGTTGTTTGTATACTAATGAAAAATTAATGTCATCAATATCCCCCTTTGACATTAGTATCAAAAATTGATATGTACAAAATACAAACAAAATGTTAAGTATATACAACATATATAATCTTTAGTCATTTAATGACTTCCCCTATGTATATGCTGGTATAGCTGTACATATGATATCTTTTCTTTCTACATATAATTTTCCCTTTATGAATATACATATACATATCTACCTTTTTCCCATCTGAATGAATGTACATAACATTTTCCTTTTTATTTTGTAAAAAATATCATTTCCCCCTTTATTTGATATTAAGGGCAAAGGTCATTTACGTTAGAGCTTATAAAAAATGTGGGAATGAGAAGACTTCATGTCTTCCATAATTTTCCCCCATTGCTATTTGAGGTTCTCTAGAGACATATGCTCAAGTTTTATCTTTGAATGCATATCATAGATGTTGTCTGCTACAGACATCTCAGGAGTTCCTCTCAGTTGCCTTGCAGAAATGATATGTTGTTGTAGCAGTGTAAGATTTGGCAGAAGTTGAGCTTGTAGCTCAGTTACTTCTTCTCTGAAATGTGTTTCTTCCTCCCATTGTTCCTACCTTAACATTTTCACATCAATGATCTTCTCATAATGCAGTTTGACTGCATTGTCTCCATCTGTGGTTAAGCAACTAGCATTGTTTTCTAGATCTGCATCTAGCTTTTCTATATTGTCACTATTCTCCTTAGTGAACTTTTCTATTGTGCTCAGCTTTTGAATTAAGGTTATAGCTTCAGATATGATGGGGTCTAATTTAGATATGAATTTTGATAGCTTTACCTTATTCTCTGCCACTTCTTGGCTGATGTTCTCTATGAGCTTCTATTGCTACTTCATTTCGGCTCTCTCCTTAATTTCCTTCTCAGCATCAATGTTTTGAGTTGTGATTGCATCAGTGAGTGTAGCTAGATGATCAAGTATAGGATTGCTTTGATCAATATCAACATCAGGTACAATTTGATGTAGAATGTCTCATGTTGTCTCCAGTACCATGGAGTCCCTATGTTTTTTACAACTTCTCTTGTAATGCCTTCCTCTGGCACATGTGATGAAGGGTGCTCCCCTTAATACCTCAAACACATAACAAAAATAGAGAAACAACAACAATATGCAAGAACAGAAAATTGGCTTCTTATTATCTCCACAAATGTGGAATTACAAACTTTCAGAATTACAATATGCAAAGCCACATGGGCATTCCCTTACAATATTCTATAGGACAAAGCCTCAAATCAATACCTAGATCTACTACCCAGAACTATTCTGAACTGCCTAAGACAATAATACAGCCTTCCTTATATAGGCAATTTTCCACCACCTGGGAAGGTTCCAGAATTTTTAGCCAATAAGGCCGACCAAACTTAGAATTATTTTATTTTACATTTTATTACATCATAGTCGGCTCAAGATAACCTTTGAAACCCAAACAGAAATTTTGAAGAAAATTATTTTTCGCCATTTCAGGTGGCCCAACTTCCGAAGACCATAAGTCATCACCCGTTGACCCGCTCGGCTATTATAACCCCATTTCAGAAATGCCATGAAGCGCTCTACAGGCTTGATTGGTGCAAGCGCTCGTCACCCAAATTTTTGACCTCATCCGAGGCCTCTAAAGCCTTCAAAACTGAGTTCAAAGTTTATGTACCCTGCTGCCAATACCGAAAATCTTCAATATCTTCCAACATACACTTGATCTGGAAATGAAACTTTACTGGTAGACTTATATGACCAAAATGAACCTCCAAGAAAGAAATTAGATCATTCTGAGCACAGATGAAAATTACCAAAAATAGTAACTTTCCATAAATAGCAGCTCTGCACAGGATAGCCGTTATTGAATTCAAAAATAGAAATATTTTTGGGTGATGCAAGATTGCTCTTACACCCAGGATGCTCCTGCATCAGACACCTAGGGTAATTTGAGAAGTGACCCTGTCACGACTCAGGTGTGCAGAGGAAAACCAAGATGGCTAACCTCCTCCTTTGTCAGCCATGATGAATCTTCAACAGGCCATCCTTTCCACTTGACCATATATTCTTCATATGTCCTGTTCCTTGTGCTTCTGCCAACACGACTGTCCAGTATATCTTCGATCTCCTTAGTGTCTGAACTAGTTGCTGGAATACTCCACTGTGCTGCTGCAACCTCATCTTCAACACCTCCTTCGTGATACTCTTTCAAATCTGAAATGTTAAACACTAGTGAAATATTCAGCTCACTAGGCAATTCTACCTCATATGCATTTCCTGAATCATGCTTCTTCAGTATCTTACATGGCCCAAACTTCTTCATTTTCAGCTTGTTATATGTACCAACTGGAAACCGCTCCTTCCGCAAATGAACCATGACTTCATCACCAACCTGAAATTCCTTATACCTCCTTTTCTCATCTACCTTAGCCTTATACTATGCATTCATCTTGGTAATATGCTTCCTCACCTCCTCATGGATGTTCTTCAAGTGTTCTGCAAAATCCTCAGCTTCAGCACTACTTATTTCTCCTTTATCTATCTTTCTCAATTCAGATGCATTTCTTGGACTACTTCCATATACAATCTGGAATGGTGATTTACCAATGCTCCTATTGACAGAATTATTGTATGCAAATTCTGCCTGTGGTAAAATCAAATCCCATCCTGTTGGCTTATCTCCAACCAAACATCTCAGCAAATTTCCCAAACTCCTATTCACCACCTCTGTCTTTCCATCAGTCTATGGATGATGTGATGAACTAAACTTCAAATCTGTCTTCAACTTCTTCCACAATGTATGCCAGAAATACCCAACAAACTTAGTGTCCCGATCTAAAACTATGGTCTTTGGCAAACCATGAAGTCTCACTACTTCTCTGCAAAACAATTCTGCTATATGAATAGCATCATTAGTCTTCTTACAGGGAATGAAATGTGTCATCTTTGAAAATCGGTCAACTACTACAAAAATTGAATCATGTCCCCACTGTGTCCTCGGTAAACCAATAACAAAGTCCATACTGATATCCTCCCAAGGCTTCTTTGGTATAGGTAATGGCTGATACAACCCTGTATTCTGCTTCACTCCTTTCGCCATCTGACACACTCTGCAACTCTGTACAAACTTCTTCACATCTTGTTGCAATTGTGGCCAATAATAATTCTCACCAACCAAAGCAAGGGTTTTATCACGACCAAAATGTCCAGCCAATCCTCCACTATGCTTCTCTTTGACGAGATTCTCCCTCATAGAACTTCGTGGAATGCACAACTGACTCCCTCTGAATAGCATATCATCTTGAATGATGAAATCCAACCATTTTGTCCTGTCTAGAGTAACAGGTTCTGTACAAGCTTTCCAAGCTTCACCAAAATCGGGATCCTCTGGATACAAATTCTTGAGTTCCTTGAACCCAACCACTTCAATCTGCATTTCTGTCAGCAATAGTTGCCTTCTGCTAAGAGGATCTGCAACCCTATTAGACTTTCCACTCTTGTGTTTCAAAACAAATGTATAACTCTGCAAAAACTCAACCCATTTCAAATGCCTTTGATTCAATTTTCCTTGACTATTCAAATGTTGCAAAGCTTGCTGATCAGTATACAAAACAAACTCCTTAGGAAGTAGATAATGTCTCCACTTCTTTAATGCCTGAACTATAGCATAAAATGCTTGATCATAAACAGAATATTTCCTCTTGGCATCATTTAACTTCTCACTGAAATAAGCAACAGGTTTACCTTCTTGGCTCATAACAGCTCCTATTGCAGTACCACTAGCATCACAATCTACTTGAAACACCTTATTAAAATCTGGAAGTGCTAAAACAGGTTGTTCTGTAACTTTTTGTTTCAACAATTGAAAACTCTTTTCTACCCCATTAGTCCACTTAAACTCTTTTCTATCCCCTCTCATTGTTTTAGTCAAGGGTCCACAAATACTACTAAAGTTTCTGATAAAATTTCTGTAAAAGCTAGCTAGACCATGAAAAGATCTTACCTCAGTAGCATTCCTTGGAGTAGGCCATTCAAGAATAGCCTGTACCTTCTCTGGGTCCATTTTTAGACCTTCTCCTGAAACCAAAAATTCTTTCAGAACCTCATTCATGAGCCGCATGAAAGTGCTCGGTGCATTGGTTAGCCCAAAAGGCATGACTAACCACTCATACAGTCCTTCCTTTGTCTTGAAGGCAGTCTTCCATTCATCTCCTTCTCTGATCCGAATCTGATGATATCCACTCTTTAGATCTATCTTTGAGAAATACACAGCTCCACTCAAACAGTCCATAATATCATCCATTCATGGCAATGGAAACCTGTACTTGATTGTGATCTTGTTTATTGCCCTAGAATCCATACACATCCTCCATTCTCTATTCTTCTTTGGTGCCAATACCACTGGTATAGCACAGGGACTCAGACTCTCACGAATCAATCCTTTCTGTAACAGTTCATGTACTTGTTTGTTCAACTCCTCACTTTCTGCAGGTGTCATTCTATGTGCTGCCTTATTCGGAAAACTCACTCCTGGGATCAAGTCCATCTGATGACTAATCTTTCTGACTAGTGGTAATCCATCAGGCACGTTATCGGATACAATATCCTGAAACTCATTCAACAAATCTACAACTTCTACAGGAACATCTTCTACTTCCTCTTTACCAACTTTTGGAATTAAAGAAAAACATACATGCTCATGCCTCATACCATCTAGGAAATTTCTTCCATCAACAAAAGTTATCCTTGCATTACCACATACCTTTTCTTCGGTCTCCTTCAATGGCTTTAGCTTATGCCGCACTCCATCCTTTGTTAGGGAATAGGTATTCGCATGACCATCATGTATAGCACATCTGTCAAACTACCATGGTCTACCCAACAACATATGACATGCATCCATAGATATGATATCACACAATACCTCATCTTGGTATCCGCCAATCTTGAACTTCACCAGGCATTGTTCATTGACCATGACCTTGTGGTCATCCTGTACCCAGGCAATCCGATATGGATGTGGGTGTTTCTGTCTCTTGAGCTTCAACTTTGTCACCATCTCTTCTGACACCAAATTGTCAGTGCTTCCACTATCAATAATCACATCACAACATTTACCTTCACACTTGCACCTCGTGCGAAACAGGCTCCTCCTTTGCTCAGGTTCATTCTCACCACTCAACAAGACTCTTCTGTTAATCAACGTTTCTCCTCTTTCGGCATCTTTAGAATTTGATGATCTGGCATCTTCATCTACATGTGCAACTCTGGCCTGGCCTTCATTTCTCCTGTCTATTCTGCCTTGGCGCTGAGGACATTCAAATGCCCTATGACCTTCTTCTCTACAGTGAAAAAATGTTCCACGGAAGCCACCTCTTCCAGATCCTTGTCCCCTTCCTCTTCCTCTCTGATCTCTATTATTCTGATCCTGGAAGCGATTGGAATTATTTTCTCGCTGATTCTGACTGCTACTGGCCTCATCCTTCTTTTTCGGATCTTCATTTCGGCCACCGTATGACCGTCCACCAGATCGTCCACCGTGACCTCTTCCGTTTTGTCTACTCTCAAACTTCTTGTTCAGCTTTTCCTCTACTTTTAGGGCAAACTGGTATGCCTCTTCAATACTGTTCATTCAAACCAGATTCAGCTCCTCATGAATGCTTGGCTTTAACCCATTAAGGTATCGGGCAACTTTCTCCTTATCAGCTTCTACATGGCCTGTTCTGATGAGAAGTCGATAGAACTCCTCTGTATACTCCTGAACAGATCTTCCTGCTTGCTTCAAACTCTGCATTTTCTTCAGTAGGTCAAGCTCATAATCAACAGGAATGAACTGTCGCTTCAATTTATCCACCATCCGATCCCATCTTGTGATTTTATCTTTCCCTCTTCTATTTCGCTCCAACTGAATTTCTTGCCACCAGATCTTCGCATGACCTTTCAATCTAGCCTTCGTAAATTTGACCCTATCAGGATCGTCAACATCTTCGTACTCAAAATATTCTTCACATTCATTGATCCAGTCAATCAATTCCTCTAGGTTAAGATTTCCAGAAAATGTAGGAACCTCAATCTTAGGTCTTTTTCCAATCTTGGAAATGGCCCGAAAAAGTCTTTCTTCCTCCTGGTTCACAATTTTGGCTTCTCCTTCTTGATATTCTTCTTCAGCTTCATCCTCACTTTTGTCTCTGACATTGAGATTCATTCCTCTGTGAATCTCTTCTTGCAATGCTCGCACTTGTCTCTGCAGCTCTCTAACCTCAGGTGTCACAGCACCAACTCTTCCACCACGTTCTTGTCGTGGAGGCATTTTCGCGATGCGCGCTGAAACCCTAACGATGGTCCTGGTGCAAACTGCCTCACAGTCGGCGATCTATTTACACACTCAAGAACCCCTGCTCTGATACCACTTGATGAAGGGTGCTCCCCTTAATACCTCAAACACATAACAAAAATAGAGAAACAACAACAATATGCAAGAATAGAAAATTGGCTTCTTATTATCTCCACAAATGTGGAATTACAAACTTTCAGAATTACAATATGCAAAGCCACATGGGCATTCCCTCACAATATTCTATAGGACAAAGCCTCGAATCAATACCCAGATCTACTACCCAGAACTATTCTGAACTGCCTAAGACAATAATACAGCCTTCCTTATATAGGCAATTTTCCACCGCCTGGGAAGGTTCCAGAATTTTTAGCCAATAAGGCCGACCAAACTTAGAATTATTTTATTTTACATTTTATTACATCATAGTCGGCTCAAGATAACCTTTGAAACCCGAACAGAAATTTTGAAGAAAATTATTTTTCTCCATTTCAGGTGGCCCAACTTCCGAAGACCATAAGTCATCACCCGTTGACCCGCTCAGCTATTATAACCCCATTTCGGAAATGCCACGAAGTGCTCTATAGGCTTGATTGGTGCAAGCACCCATCACCCAATTTTTTGACCTCATCCGGGACCTCTAAAGCCTTCAAAATTGAGTTCAAAGTTTCTGTACCCTGCTGCCAATACCAAAAATATTCAATATCTTCCAACATACACTTGATCTGGAAATGAAACTTTACTGGCAGACTTATATGACCAAAATGAACCTCCAAGAAAGAAATTAGATCATTCTGAGCACAGATGAAAATTACCAAAAATAGTAACTTTCCATAAATAGCAGCTCTGCACAGGATAGCCCTTATTGAATTCAAAAATAGAAATATTTTTGGGTGATGCAAGATTGTTCTTACACCCAGGATGCTCTTGCATCAACATGTCTCCAAATTCTTGTAATGCATCTATGTCAAGTGTAGAGGGGTCACACTTCCGTATTTCAATGATTTCATCCAGTGTAACCTCTACCTTGTTCTTCTTTGTCTTCATCTTCTTCTATGACTTAGTAGAGTGTAGCACCATTGCCAATTTCTCAGCCTTTTCTGGTGTACTTGATGATGTGACCTTTTGTGCTTCTTTCTTCTTCTTGGCATCGGTTTCAGCTTGTCGGGTGTCTGCAGACGTCTCCACATTCATCTTGACATCATTGGTAGCATCCTTGTCTATTTTCTCAGGAGTACCATCTTTTGGTTTGTCTCCTTCATTAGTGTCCTTTGCATCATCTTCCTTGGTGTTTTCATTCTTGTCTTGAGTCTCTGCATCTTTGTCCTTATCTCCTTCAGTAACCTTGGTAGTGTCAGTTACATCTTGAGTATCTCTAATGTTTTGTTGACCATCAGTATTTTCTTTGTTGGCTTCTTCTCCTGCATCGTTTGGAGTTTCCTTCTCAGGTGATTTTCTTGTTTCTTGCAAGATATTGATAGCTTGTATCAATATAGGCATGTTGCATGGAATATTTACTTGTGCATTATCAATTGTTGTGTCTTGTTCATCAGTTGTGTCTTTTGTAATAGTGACATCTTCATCCTTATTCATTTCATTTGGTGGGTCATCGGTGATGTCAATGACATTGGTATCCATGATGTTGTCATTTGTGGTATCCTCCCATGTCTCATCTGCGACATCTGCATTCTTATTCCCTCTTGTATCATCCTCTTCTTTATCTAACTCAATGGATGTATCGTCTTGAGTTGCCTTATCAACATCTTGTTGTTGAAGGTCTTTGTTGGGGCTATCTTCCTCAATTGGTCTGTTCATGATCTTGCACTATTTCTTGTGGTTGTCTTGTTCCAATTCAATCAACTTTCCTTCAAGAAATTTATACACCCTTAGCTTTGGTGAGAATTCCTTCTTTTTTTTCTCCATCATCTCATCTATCTCTACCTTTTAAGATTTAGGTGGCATTAGAGAAACAAGTACTCTCTCTCTAATTTCTTTCTCATTTGTCAAAGAAAATGTTCAATGGGAGGATAATTTATCCAAGAGTTCCTGTGGTACATAACTTCCTTCAAATTGCATTGGTACATATTTGAAGTTATACATTTTAGCTATCATGGCTTCCTCAATTTTATTCTGATCTTCTTGACTTTGTTTCTACCATTTTCTAATGTGTGGATCTGTAATGGATCCAGAGTTTGCAATATAAATGCAAATGTCATCAATAGTGCCAGGTTCTTTTACCTTGACATTTTTGCCTCTAAGGCTTCATCTTTCTTGGTGTCTTCTGTGTCCTCTCGGGTTCTGATGAATTTTTTGCCCTTCTTGTTTTGTCCTTTTTTTGGTGCGGGAGCTTTCCTCTTGTAAGTCCTGACCTTTCCTTTCTTAAGAGGTGAAGGAGTAGATTCTTTGGATTTTTGGCTTCTAGTCCTTGAAGAAACTATAATCCTTGGTTCCTTAGATGGTGGAGGAGGTGGCAAATCTGACTCTGTTTCCTCAGAGTCATTCTTTTCTTCATCTTTACCGAGAGACAACTGTTCTTCTATTTCTTCCTCTTGTTCAATTTCTTCATCTTTCTCAGCTTCTTCCTCAGTTACTGACAGAATCTTCTTGAGATTCTTAAGCATTTTGTCTTTATTTTTTACTATTTTCTTGACAACTAGGCCTAATTTAATTCTTGACTTGGCCTCTTCATATGTGCCAAACCTTGGTTGCTTCTTGTCCACTGGTTCATTTATTAAGGCATCAATTGCCTTTGTTGCAAGATCAATGTTGATCTCATATTCCAATCATTGCAACTATGCTATTCTTGCTACAACAGGTTTGATATAAGTATTATCTATGTCAACCATGAAGCATATCTCATCCTTATATTCCTCAATGAGTATTTCAGGGATTCTTACCCTCTTTTGCATTCGATCTTTGAATGCATTGAAGTATTCATCCATGACCATTTTAAAGTTATCTCCCAGTGCAGCTATGTGCTCACTGATTTGCATGGTGACTGGTTTGGTACTGTCCCATTTCATATCTCCTACCAATGGGAACTTTTCTTGAAAATATAAGAAAATACACATGATTAGTGAGCCAAACTTATAAGTGTTTGACTTTGCATTCCTTATTGTCTTTAGGTTGTCCTTTGATTGATTTAGGAGTGGCTTGGATAAGACCAACTGTGTACCCTTCTTCACAATTTTGTAGGCTATGTCCACTGCACCCGATGCTATGTTGTTTAATCTGCTTGCCTGGAAGAATATCTAACCTAAAACACATGCACCAAACTTAATCTCATCATTATTTATTGTTGTTACTTTCAATCTACGGCCATCCCATTTGGCTCCTGTCAACTTTTCGGTCTCTACCTTTGGTGGATACTTCAGTGCCTTTACGCTATCGCTTACGAGGTAACCGGTGACCACATGGATGACATCTCAGGATATTTCCTTCGGTTCATCCAACCATAAATTGTTACTGTGCATTTTTCTCAGTACTAACCAAATCCAATCAGTTTTGAAGACTCTTAGAAACATTAGGGCATTGGCGAGCCCCTTCACTTCAATGTGTCTGTGCTTTTCCTTAAGTGTTCCATCATTTTTACAAAGCTTCTTGTAAGCTTTTTTAACCTCTGACATTCCAATCTCTGTAATCTTGCAGTGTATGAATGATGCAATGTCTTCAACCAACAAAACTCTAGGTGGAATGCATAAAAAAGCACCAGCGTCGTCGGGTTGTGAGGCAACCTCTGGATGGATCTTATAATTGGGTTCCTCACATGTCATGTTTTAATGAGTTTGAACTCATCTTTCTTTGCATTCTTAGATTTCACGGTTCGTGAAGTCGATACCATTTTCAAAATATTAGGGTTTTTGTGTAATGCATAAAAAATGGAGTTGTCAGTCTCAAAGAACTTACTGTTTGTGTTTTCAAAGATCTCTGAGTTGCTTTAGAGTGCTGGAGGTTGAGTCGTGATCACTCTATAGTTGGTTTCTTTCTGCTCAAAAATTGCCTTCGCTCACTCTGCTCTGGGTGTCGTGACAAATGAGTCATTCTGATGGCCTATTTATAGCCATTTCCCTAAAATGCATGTCATAAATGCTCACCAACTCATTGGTGTATAAGACTGAGTTCATTGGTGAAGACTTTACTTCCATCAGGGACACTTACAATGTTTCAGAGCAGTCAATGTTCACTTTTCTTTTACTGACAGGTTTTGGTAACACTGACAGCTTGTTCATGTGCTTGTTTATTGACGAGGCTTGGTCTATACTAGAAAATTTTTCTTTTAACCAAAACTTCTCGATAAATGTAGACAGTCTTTAACTTTGAGTGTATACCAACGGGTTTCTGTATATATGCCCAAAAGCATAGTTATCACATATTTCAACAAGTACAACAATGATGCATCTTTCTTATGCTAATTTGGAATTATTTCAACATATTATGGAACTGATGTAAAGTAATAGCTTGGGGTTAGTGCAGTTCCATACTTACTTGTTCTACTTAGGTGGGGTTTGTGACGTAACCGGATCCATTGGATGCCGTATCACCATTTGCATTGCTCGCTCTAGCTTCATCATTTCTTGAAGCTTTTCTCCACATTTTATCTCTAGCCCTCCAGATATCTTCAATGGTGTTTCCATTGGGATATGTGCTTGTCTCTGTCATTCGGTCTCTGCAGTCTTTCTTGAGATGACCAACTTTATGATAGTGTAAGCATGTCATTCTAGGGTTAGTCCAACCTCTAGAATTTCTAGTCAATAGTCTCATATAGTTTGCAACAATGTGACCATATCTTCCATATGTTGTATAGTTTGTCCAAGTATTGTAGTCCCATACATACTAATTACCAACATTCTTTGGTTGATAGGGAGTTTCTTGACCTTTAGGCTTCCATGCTTGCTTTTTCTTTTTCCAGCATTCAAGACTTGTGTGCCCATTCATTTTGCATGTAGGACAATATTGGTCCATGTAGGTTTCCTTCTTTGGTTGATCCATCTTAGACTTACATTCATATGCTTTGTGACCTTTTTTGTTACATTTATAACAAAATTCTATGAATGAAGATGTTGATTTTGGAATACCTTTCATTTTGCCTCTGCATACATTTGATGTATGGCCTTTCTTTCCACAGTGATTGCATGTAAGCTATCTTGGTCTTGGATTTTCATAGACATTCTTTGGATTGGATTGATTTGATGATTCTCTATTTTTGGTAAAGCCTAGACCGTTGTTGTTATGGACTCTTCATTGTCCCTCAAGAAAATCATTGATTATTTTATTGCTTTCTTCATCCTTTTTGATAATTTCATTATGTTGTTGTTGTATTCTTAATTCATGCTTTAACTTTTCATTCTCATCCCTTAGTTCACCAATAGCTTCTATTCATTCAATGAGTTCAACATTTATTCTGTTTGCCTCTTGACTCATAAGAATAATCTAATTTGTTATCTCATGGTGATGCTCTATAAGTCTATGTATTTCAGTCTCCTTTTCTTGTAGCTTTTCTATGATCTTTCTTCTATCATCAATAGCTAGTGTTCTTTCTTGTTCATCCTTTCTAGCATTGTTCATGACATCAACCATCCATCTGTGTCTCTTGACCGATTTGCAGATATTTGACTTGTTCAGCCAGATGTAGATTGATTTCAGTTAGGCTGCTTTCTTTTGATGTATCTGATGCTTTTCTTCTAGTTGATCCTAAAGACTCAAAGAAATCTGGAATCTCTTCCTCATGATAATGTGTCTCATTACTACGAGATGTCATATTCTTTCTTTCATCAAGCAACTGTCTCATATTGATTCTAGCTTCTTTATACTGTTCATAGAACATCAAAATTTCAAGCTTTTTATTCTCAATATTTTTATCAAGTTTGTACTTCTTCATTGTATGATCTTTTCTCTTAAGCCTTTAAGCTTTCCAAGAAGAGACTTAGCTCTGATACCAATTATTGGGATTAATGGAAAGTATGTACTAAGAGGGGAGGGGTGAATCAGTACCTCTAAAACTTTTTGTATCCTTTAACCAATTAATTGTTATAATCAATTGCATCTCCATTCAATCTGATCTAAAATATCCTGGTGTGAGTTATATAAATTCATACCATTAATAACCATGTGAAGCATTCATAGAAACATTCATGAACATAATTGACATCATAAAAAACTCCTGTTAGGAAGTAAAAATTGCAGGGGGGATGGCACCCACAAAACTACACTATCTGCAGATTGGAAGGGAGCTGGTAAAGGCTTACAATTGATCACTTCTGATGATCTACCCTGTTAGGAGTATTAAAGTGGAGACCTATTAAAGTCTACTCTATTAAGAGCTTTAGAA
This sequence comes from Chamaecyparis obtusa, assembly GCA_027943335.1. Taxonomy (NCBI): domain Eukaryota; kingdom Viridiplantae; phylum Streptophyta; class Pinopsida; order Cupressales; family Cupressaceae; genus Chamaecyparis; species Chamaecyparis obtusa. The sequence goes on along the minus strand of BSBK01008987.1, from coordinate 238,582 downwards.
ACACTGTTAAGTGTGCACTTGGTTAAAAGATTTGATATTGGACTGTTAAATCCACCTTCCTTGAAAGGATTTTTACACTTTTCTCAACTTGTTAGAATGATAGAAAATTACAAATTGACCTGGTAAATGCAATCTCCTATTTCTGATATAAATCCTATGTAGTTCACATAAAAATATTATCACCTTAACTATTATTGAATAATACCCCTGATTATCGGTTTCCTCTGTTCTTGGTTCTGCTAACCAAATTCTTCTTTTTATGTTCTACTTCTTGAAACTATCAATTCAATCCATAGATGTGCTCGTTCTATTCTCCTCTCTCTTTTACCTTCTTACACACGCTCTAGTGAATGATTACATCATCTATTTATAGATGGATTGACTTTATTAAGTTGTGATAAAAAACAACTTTAGCTCTAAGATCAGGTTTACAACTTACACCTAGATCTCCTAGTCTATGTGTTTAAATCAGTTAGACTGATTAAAACACTTACATTAATGTTTCTTGTCCCTAAAGAAATGGATTTAAAACAATTAAATATCATATATATAGAATACACTTGATTTATCTGACATGGAAGTCAAATCCACTTTTTGTAGGCTGAAACTGACTTTCAGTTCTATCTGTCGGTCATGCTTGATTGTCCTTCGGTTCTACTATTGGTTGCACTGTGGTTGTCTTGTCATTTTGCACTATAAATTGTATTTTGGCTTCCTTTGTTGGGTTCCACTTTATCTTTTTGCTTTGTGATTTTCAGTTTACACACTAACTTGTGTCATCGGTTCTCTCTATACTTAGTCATTTTTAGTGATCTCCTAATCTGATCTTTGGTTTTCTCTTTCTTGTCTTTTGGTGTAGGCTTACAAAAAGTGTAGTTTGTATACTAATGACAAATTAATGTCATCAATGGTATCATTTCTAGACAATGGTAGGAGAACACAAGCTTAACTCATCTGGAATGTTTACCCTCAATCCTTGCATATACCTTTCAAGTTTGACACTCTCTAGTTCCACCATCCTAGACTTCATAGAAATCTTGTGGAACTCTTTTGTATACCATGAGACATCCATCCCTCTTTTTTCTCAGAATTTGTCTCTTCCTATGAAGTTGAAGTTTGTAGTCTTCTAGCACATAAGCCTCCTTAATCAAGGCCACCATCTTCACCCTCTCAGTTTGAGTAAAGTTCCACAAAGTTAGGGAAAACTCCTTCAACTTGGAAATTTCTATTTTCACTTTCTATTGTTCTAGTATCCCCTCACAGTCAAAGAAACTAGTGAGTGCATCAAGCCAATCCATGACTTCTTTTGGATCCATCTTCCCACTTTTGATAGGAAAATCAAGCTTTCTTATCCATGGTCCTTCTCTCCATGGATTTCAAAGTCTTCAAAAATGATGAAATATAACTAATTGAATGTTTGAAGATGTAAAGTTGATGATCACCAAGCTACAGAAGGTTAATGCAAGACATTAAATCAGTTAATGTATTGTATTGTCATTGATGTCAACTTGATATAATCTAATTGGTTATATATAAAGTGTCGAAGACTTCAGAGAACTAGAAAGTTAAAGGTTATGCTATAAATAATGCATAAAAGTTTAGTATTCACTAAGTGACTACAAATACTGACGGGCAGTGTTCCACGACAGATGGAGAAACTCAAAAGGAAAGTCATAGTGATACTCAAGCATGAAACCTAAGAAAGTATTACCGAAGAGTAGAATCACAAGCATTACCAATGAGGAGAATCACAGTGTTACCCAAAGAGCAAAATCACAGTGTAACCCGACAGACAGACAACCCCGATGGAGATGCCCGAGGAGAGTTGAAGTGTTGACCAAAGATAACAAAGAGTTAAAACACCAAAAAGAAATGAAATTCAAAAATGACAAAAGATTTAGCTGGTAAGAGCTAAAGAAGGAGTTAACTAGTTGTTAATATATTTTTCATCGACAAGTTAAAGCCAAAGATAAGTGAGAGATTTAAAGCTATTTTATTCTAGTTGTCAAAGAGAAATCTACGGGATAAATCTGAAGTATAGTTTTAAAGAAAGATTGGCTAGAATTATGGATCACGCCAAGAACAAGAAAGTAAAGAACTAAGAAATGGTGAAATCATGTCTATAAAGATACAAGCTAACACATTATGAATTAGGGGTGAATAGAGAAACAAGATGCTGAAGAGAAACTGTTGAAGAAAAAACTTCATACAATCCTTATCAATCAAGTTAAAGAACATAGCTAATTTTACAAACATCGAGCAATAAAGAAGCATAGCATCACTGAGAAGAAATAATTGGAGAAAAGGTATTGAAAGATACATTGATCAGAAAGGTCTTATGAGATTACAATAGATCTAAAAAATCTACAAAGTATAGTTGTATATGTGAACAGATCATTTACAGTTTCAATTTAACCATTGGATCATAAAGTCTCTTAACTAAGCAGGACTTTAAAATCCTTTATATAGTGAGATACATCCTAAGGAGTATCAAAAGGTTTTTTCATAAAGATATCATAGAGATGCCAGATACCAATTGACAAACTACACTCTGATTGGTCATAAAAGGTAGCATAGAGATTCTAGATACCAAGTGGCAAACTATTCTATTTAAATCCTCTAACAAGGTCACACCTAATAGTGTGTTTGTAACCTTTAACAGGGTTGGATCTTCACCGAGCTCACTTCAGAAGAGTGAAAATTTTGGGTTACCACTCCCAAGTGTTTTTTCCCTTAACATGGTTTCCATGTTAAAAATCCATGAGTCAATGTGTTTATGAGTCATTACTTTAGTTTTTGCATTAAACATAACTAAATCTGGATTGATCGGTATACACTAATTTACTTACTATATTTTGGTAAATGAAAGACTCGTAATCAGTAAAAAATAAGAATTAGGTTTAATAGTGAACTCTAAACAGTATTTATTTGATAAGATTATTTCAAGGCATTCATCTTGTAGGACTGAAGATAAGTAGAGGCTTATATTGTGGTAATAAGTTTTTGGATTAATTTATTGGAATATTTTTGAGGCCACTAATTCACCCCCCCTCTCAGTTATTATAACAATTGGTATGAGAGCTTGTGTGCTTAGAAAGGGAGTTTAACAGCTCAAGCAAAAGATCACAAGATGGGAAAATCAAATGTGCCCAAGTTGAACAAGGAAAATTTTGCATCATGGAAAAGCACGATAAGACTCCACCTATTAGGTATTGGAAATGATGTTACTCAATACTTGGATACTAAATATGTGTTTCCTATAGGACCTCACACACTTGAGAAATTAAGAGAAAATCATGAGCATAATTCTATGGTGATAGAAATTTATTCCTCACTCTCCGATGTTGAATTTGAAGATGTGAAAACCTGTACCTCTACAAAGCAAATATGGGACAAATTGAAGCTGGTACATGGAGGATATTATAATGTACTAAGAGATAAGGAAGAAAGCCTCAGAGGTAAATTTCATTACCTAAGAATGAGAGAATGAGAAAATATCACTCAATACTGCTACAAAATAAAAGAGGTAGTCAATGCTATCCGAGGAGTTGGAGGCATACTTGAAGAAGAGATAGTTGTAAGTAAAATCATAAGAACCTTACTACCTATATATTCTATTAGAGTATTTACTATATAAGAAATGAGAGAAGTAGAAAACAGCAATTTCACTCTAGATAGTCGAGTTGGAAGACTGCTTTCATTTGAAATGAATAACTTTGATAACATTGTCTTACCATCTATTGAGTCTGCATTCAAATCCTCTTTGAAAATATAAACACACTATGAGGAATGATAGTGAAAGTGATAATGATGAAAAGGATCTTGATGAGATTGAAGCACTAAAGGATAGAAGATTGAAGAGAGGAAAAGGTAGATACAAAGGTAAATTACCACATGTATGTTTTAATTGTAAAGAGATTGGACACTTTGCTGCTAGATGTCCTAACAGAAGAAAAGATGAAAGAAGTAATGACAGATCATTTGAAAGAAGTTTGATAGAAATGACAATAGAGATTACTAAAGAAACTGATAATATAACAGAAGAGATACCCAAGACTACAAGGACAAAGGGAATAAATCTTGTTTCCTAGCTGAGAACAAAGACAAAGATATTGGCACCGAATCTGATGAAGACATTGAGATGGTATTTGTAGTCATGAAGGATGGTTCATACGAAGAAGAAAGGTATGTAGAGACTACACTCATATATAAGGTTAGTAAGAATGATGTATGTATTATAAATAGTGGCTGCACTCACCCCATGACCAATGATAAACAAAAGTTTGAAACTTTTGAGTACTATAACGATCGATCAGTAAGAATGGGTAATGACATACCTTGTCCAGTTCAAGGTAAAGGAACTATAATGTTGAATAACCTGATCAAATGTGAAAATGCATACTCAGTAAAAGGACTTAACTATAACCTATTGAGTGTTTCACAGCTGAATAACACAGGCCACCGAGTAGCATTTGAGAATAAGAAGGCAAAGACCTTTAATGAATCAGGAAGGTTGATCAGAACTGGTGAACAGACAAAAGGTAACCTATTCTACCTTGATGATATAAACACTACTTTTTTAATGTCTATAAACAAAGACATATGGTTGTGGCATAAAATATTATGTCATGTGAATTTTGACAACATGATTAAGATGCGCAATAAAAGGAAAGTAAGAGGCTTACCAAGCATGTCAAAGCACAAGCATATCATGTGTAAGAATTGTCAAAAAGGTAAAATTACATAATATAGTTGCAAGAGAAAATCCCATACATATAATGCTATTCTAGAATTAGTCCATACTAATCTATGTGGACCCATGAGAAAAAAGAGTTACTATGGTGATAGATATTTCATTCTCTTTGTTGATGATAGTTATGTTCTTAAATGAAAAATCAGAAGCATTCAAGATTTTTAAATGGTATAAAGCTATGGTAGAAAAACAAATTGGTAAGGAATTGAAATGCTTAAGATTATATAGAGGAGGAAAATTTGGTGTTGATGAATTCACTAACTTTGTCAATGATCATGGAATTAAAAGACAGGTTTCTGCACCGACAACACTACAACAAAATAGGATTGTTGAAAGGAGAAATAGATCAATTGTCGATTGTGTAAGAACACTAATGATAGAGAAAAATCATCACTCAAAATTTCTAGAGGGAAGCTATCAGTACTACTATCTACACGTTGAACATAGTACAATTAAAGAAACACACCAAAAAGACACCCTATGAGCTATAGTATGGTTACACACCCAATGTAAGTTACTTCAGAATTTTTGGAAGTCAGTGTTATATTTTGAAAGATGAAAGAAATGGAAATATTGACTCCAAAAGTGATGAAGGTATCTTTCTAGGGTATTCTACCAAGAGCAAGGCTTATAAATGTCTTAAGAAGTCCTCTAACAAAATCATTGAAAGTGCATATATCCGAATAGATGATATGTGGAGAAAAATGATGAGGAAAGAAGAAAACAACCATAGTTACTACAATAGGTTTGTTTACACTAAATAACTTGACACTCTACCCAAGCAACAATGTATCGATCTTGAGCAACAGAACATTGCACCCGAGCATGAGGCTGCAAACACCAAAAATATGGAAAATGCTTTAAATGATGTTTCAAGTGATGGAGATCAAAATGAAGGTCAAGATGATGATTAGAATGATGAAAAAAGAGTTGAACCAGTACTTGCCAAGTATTTCAGAAGACATCATCCATAGAACTAGATCATATGTGACAAGAAGGCTGGAATAAGAACAAGAAGTAAGTCACTGAACACTAGATGTTCAATTAATGATTTTGACCTTAAATCTATTAATACTGCACTAGAGAATGAAGAATGGGTCAGTGCCATGAATGAAGAAATAGAACAGATTGAGAAGAATAGAATATGGACATTTGTACCAAGACCAGATGGCAAGAATGTCATCGGTACCAAATGGATATTCATAAACAAGCTGAATGAGAATGGAGAAGTCACAAGAAACAAAGCAAGATTAGTATGCAAGGGGTATGCACAAGATGAAGGTATTGATTATGGAGAACCCTTTGCACCCATTGCTAGACTAGGAGTAAGAATCTTACTTGCTTATGCTGCATTCAAATGATTCAAGGTATACTAGATGGATGTCAAATCTACATTCATAAATGGAATACTAGAAGAAGAGGTATACATTGAACAACCAGAAGGGTTTGTTGATCGAGACAAGAGAAACATGGTATGTAGACTACATGAAGCCTTGTATGGATTGAAACAAGAACCTAGATCCTAGTATGAAAGACTTCACTCCTATCTCATAAGCATTGGATTTGTAAGAACAAGTGAAAATAACAATATGTACTTAAAAGAAGATATTGATGATAGCATTCTGATTGGTGAAATATTTGTTGATGATATCATATTTGGGGGTAATAAAATGTTATGTAAATCCTTCACTAATGAAATGAGAAAAGAGTTTGAGATGTCGATGTTTGGGGAGATAAAGTTCTTTCTTTGTCTACAGATTCTTCAACAAGATGCATGCATATATATATAACAATCCAAATACATCAAGGAAGTGTTGGAGATATTCAAGATGGAAGATTCCAAGCCAGTTGGAACACCTATCGAAACTAAATGTAAGATGACAAAAGAAGACAAATCAAATGAGGTAAATTAGACCTTGTATAGATCAATGATTGGCAAACTAATGTATGTTGTTCATACTAGACTAGATATAGCACATGAAGTTGGAATAGTGGCAAGATTCTCTGATAATCCCACAAAATCACACAAGACTGTTATAAAAAGAATTCTGAGATATCTAAAGAACACTAAGGACTATGGCTTATGGTATAAAAGAGAAGGAAAATTTGAGCTTCAAGTCTATACAAATGCTAATTGGCCTGGAAACTTAGATGACCGAAAGAGCACAACTGGAGGAGCATTCTTCATGGGTGATAGACTTATCACATGGATAAGCAAGAAGCAAGGATTCATCTCACAATCTAGTGCAGAAGAAGAATATGTGGCTATTTCTGCAAACTGCTCTAATATTGCATGGATCAAACAACTACTGGAAGGTATGATTATGAAAATTCTTGAACCAGTGATTATCTATTGTGATAATACTAGTGCAATAAATATTTCTAAGAATCTTGTCATGCATGCTAGACTAAGCATACTGCAATCAAGCATCATTACTTAAGAGAACAAGTGCAAGAGAAAGAGGTGATATTGGAATATGTTTAATAAAAGGAACAATTAGCTAATATATTCACAAAGCCATTTCCTAAAGATACATTTGAGTACCTGAGAAAGTGACTAGGGGTCCAACTCTTGTCTATTGGTCAGTAAGCTGACTAGGAGGTTGCATCACCCTACACTTAATTAGAAAATCATTCATGTTGATGCAAGCAAAAAAAAGGACTGCAAAGATACATTTGTACATAACAAGGTATATATCTACACCGAACACTAGAGTTACTGTATTGTTGATGGATAGGGAAATTCAAGGAGTATATTATAAAAAGGTGAAAGGATTAACTTTGGCATGATCAAGTTTACTTTGGCATTGTTTTCAAAGAGAGAGATTATCCTGACAAGATCCAAAAGAGAGAGATTATATATACATATGAAATATCCATCAAAGGGAGAGAAGATATCCTATGGGAGAGAAGATATCCTAAAGCAGAAATGTAAACTGTAAGGGAGAGAATGTCAAAGGAAAAAGAGATGATCAGGAAGAGGAACAGTCAAAGGGAGTGACAAAATTAGAGAAAGAATTAGAAGCTACTACATATATTGAATGAAAGGATTGAATATTGAAGAAAGAACTCTATAAGAAACAAATCTAAGCTATATGAGCTTACCTAGAGCCAAACATTTGTATTGGTTTTAGAAAAATGAAATTGGTAGACTGATGAACTACAAATGATATATTTCATATTGTATTTGTAATAGTATAGTGTGATAATGTAGTGTGTTGCCATCAATGCCAAAGGGAGAGATTGATGAACTATAACTGATTGAATGTTTGAAGATGTTAATTTGATGATCACCAAGATACAAAAAGTTAATGTAGGGCATTAAATCAGTTAATGTATTGTGTTTTCATTGATGTCAAATTGATATAATATGATTGGTTATATACGAAGCCTCAAAGACTTCAGAGAACCAGAAAGATAAAGGTTAGGCTATAAGTAATTCATAAAAGTTTAGTATTCACCTAGTGACTACAAACATCGATGGGTAGTTCACCCCAATGGATAGAGAAACCTAAAAGGAAAGTCACAGTGATACCTGAGCATGAAACCTGAGCAGGCATTATAGAGGAGCAGAATAAAAAGCATTACCGATGATAAAAATCATAGTGTTACCCGAGGATGAAAATCAAAGTGCTACCTAACGGATAGACAACCCTGACGGAGATGCCTGTGGAGAATTGAAGTGTTGACCGAAGCTAAAAAAGAGTTAAAACACTAAAAAGAATTAATGCTCAAAAAAAAAAAGACATAGGTGACAAGAGCTAAAGGAGTTAATTGGTTGTTAATATTGTTTTTATCGACAAGTTAAAGCTAGAGATAAGGGAGATATTTAAAGCTATTTTATTCTAGTTGTCAAAGAGAAATCCATGAGATAAACTTGAAGTATTGTTTTAAAGCAAGATTGGCTAGAATTGCGGATCACACCAAGAACAAGAAATTCAAGAACTAAGAAATGGTGAAATTATGTCTATAAAGAGACAAGATAATTCATTATGAATTAGGGGTGAATAGAGAAAGAAGATTATGAAGAGAAACTAGTGAAGAACAAACTTCATATAGTCCTGATCAATCAAGCTGAAGAATAGAGCTAATTCTGTAGACACTGAGCAACAAAGAAGTACAACATCACCAAGAAGAAAGAAGTGGAGAAAAGGTATTGAAAAGATACATTGATTAGAAAGGTATTATGAGCTTACAATATATTTGAAAATATGCAAAGTATAGTTGTATATGTGAACATATCATTTACTGTTTCAATTTAACCATTGGATTAGAAAGTCTCTTAATCAAGCAAGACTTAAAAATCCCTTTATATATTGAGATACATCCTAAGGAGTATCAAAAGGTTTGGTCATGAAGATAACATAGAGATTATAGATACCAATTGACAAACTAGACTGGGTTTGATCATAAAATGTAGCATATAGATGCCAGACATCAAGTGACAAACTATTCTATTTAAATCCCCTAACAAGGTCACACCTAACAGTGTGTTTGTAACCTTTAACATGGTTGGCTCTTCACTAAGCTCAGTTCAGAAGAGTGAAAATTTTGGGTTACCGGTCCCAAGTATTTTTTCCCTTAACAAGGTTTCCATGTTAAAAATCCATGTGTCAATGTGTTGATGAGTACTTACTTTTTTCATTACACATAACTAATTTGGATTGATTCGTATACACTAATTTATTTACTATATTTCATTAAATGAAAGATTATTAATTAGTAAATAGTAAGACTACGGTTTAACAGTGAACTCTGAGCAGTAGTTATTTGATAAGATTATTTCAAGGCATTCATCTTGTAGGATTGGAGATAACTAGAGGCTTATATTGTGGTAATAAGTTTTTGGGTTAATTTATTGGAATATTTTTGAGGCCATTGATTCACCCCCCACCCTCTTAGTTATTCTAACACAAAATAGCCTCTGTTCTACAATGATCTCTTCTTCCTCCTTCATAGGGGCTTTCTCATGACTCCCTTATTCATCCACTCTAGAGTTTCTACTACACCCCTTTTGGAATTGTTCCTTAAGCATTTCCATTTCTTTCCTCATCCACTTCCTTTCTACTTCATGCTCTTTCACTACCCTTAGTAGTTATGCATTTGTCATTCTAGATGGTAATTCACCATCTTCTCCTCCTTCAAACATGACTACAACTTGTCTTCTTCCAAGGATTTAACATTTCTCTGATATCACTTGGAGCAAAGCCCCAAACCATATCACAAAAGTGAATCACAACAATTCAAACACCCTTTCCTCACTCCTATAATTCAGGGTTGTGACATATTTCCAAACGCACATTCAAGACTAATATTCTTACTACTCTTAAGAAACCTCAAGGAACTATCACACCACAACTTGAACCCAACATTTCATGGATGGAATAGAGTTCACCAAAGGATACCCACTTTGTTCAAATTATATTGAAGACATAACCTACACCCATTCACTTTTAGGACACTTTCTAGACACCCAAGTCTACTAAGCGATACAATGACCAAATAGGAAATTTAGATAGAAAATTACTTACAAGATGTTCACCTTAAGTATCTGAAACCCTTATAGGTTCCAAACATTTGAATCTCAACACCCTCCAAGTTAGGATCTATTGCCAATCACCCAACTCTTTAAATGCTTAAGCTCTCCTCTAGGCCTAAAGACCAATTAGGCCTCCCTTAACAAAGCTAGTGTCCTTGAATGGATCTAATTTACTACCAATAAAATTGAGGCATGTTTAGGAACATGAGAAAATTCTAATTCCTCATTTTCAAGTCTCCATTCCATCCCTAAGCCGAGTTGTGGCACTATTTGCAGAATTCTGGATAGTCATGTAGACATGCATGTCCAAAGGGTTTAATCATTCCTCTTAGTGTCAACATCCTCGTGATCCAAGACCCCAAAATTATTAAGTTACATCCTAGCCCCTTTCTTTCCACCAAGTCTCAAATTTTTTCCATGGTGGAATCTCTGAGGATGAGGAGTTTTCTCTCGAAATCCTAGTTCAGGCTTGTCAGTATCTCTTGTTTCCTTTCACTTCAATACCTCACACCACTTGCATTTTTTACAGTATCTTTTAGTACCATTCATTTTCCCATAGGAATCTATACAGATCTGTACTATGATGAAAATAATGAGAATTACAGAGAAAAATGGGTTATTTTATTGATCTAAAAGTTGTGTTCCTACAATAGATTCACTCCAACCTTGGAGAAAGTTTTTTCAAAAATTTTGTACAATTTCCAAATATTTCCAATTGAACAAAGTGGTTCTGAATGTTGGAATTGAAAAATTGAAACAACTTTTCAAAAAATTTCATTTGCAAAATGACAACATTGACAACTATCAATCATAACTTTGTTTGTACTCTCCATACAATTAAGTTCTCTTAGCTATAGTTTCAATATATTTCATATATGATGTACTCAAGCTCACAAACTCTATAATTACCTCTAACCCATCCTACCCTCAATAGTCTAAATTTGACCAAGGTAGACAATAAGGCTTATAAAGACACCTTGTGTCTCATAGTCTCACAAGTAGGACTTTATTAAATGTTTGGGATCCTTGATCATATTTTTGGTATCCTTGATGCATCAAATCATCTAACCCTATACCCTATCCATTATTATGACCTAAAGTGATGTATTTTGAGGTGCTCCTGCACCATTTAAGTGCTTCAATAGATTTTAAGATAGAAGATGAAGGTAAATGTATCTTTCTAATTTTCTCTTTTCCTATTTCTTGGGAAAATCTAGTTCTTTTCATGTGTAGTAGTGGTTGCCAACCTAATATGGAAAATTTAGTTGATCTTCTTCTTTCAGAAGAGATGAGGAGAAAGGATATGAATTTTTTCTCCTAGGATACCTTGCATGTGCGAGGAAGGCCTAAGGAGAAAGAGGATGAGATAATAAGAAGAAGGATAACTCAAAATGACATTCTAATACCCCCGAAAAGAGTAGAGTGAAGTGTTGGAGTCTTGGTAAGAGAGGGCATGTGAAGGAGTGCAAAAATAAGAAAAAAGATCATTGATACTTCAAAAAATAAGTCCTTAGATGATGGTGATTCTGATGTTTTACTTATTTCAGCCAATTTTGTTAGTAATGATGCTTGGCTTGTTGACTCATGTGCTTCCTACCATATGAATCTCACAAGGAGTGGTTTTTTTTAGCGTAGGAAATATGATGGAGGAGAATTTTTTCTTGCTAACAACACCTGAGTGAAGATTATTGGAAAAGGAAAGGTAAAGTTGTGTTTTGGTGATAGGAGGATTATTTCCATTGATAATATTTTACAAAGGGATAGACAAGAAGATGGAGAAGAAGAAGAGAGTTCAAGTGAAAGTTTAGAAGACTCAGTTGTGATCAAAGAATTTGATACAAACTAGAAAGAAAAGGAGGAAGAACCTCTTGATCCACCTTTGAGAAGGTCTACAAGAGAGAAATATCCATTTGAAAGGTATAGCCCACTAGATTTCCATTGTAAATTTTCTTTAATTGTACTGATCATGAACATAGATCTTACAGGGAGGCACTCTCTTCCAAAGAAAGTTAATATTGGATGGAGGCCATGTAAGAGGAGACAAAAGATTTGGATAGTTTTCACAATTAGGATCTTGCTATTTTTACTAGAGGAAGAAAGCCAATTGGATGCAAGTGGTATTTAAGAATAAATTTGGAGAAGAAGGTCAATTGTAGAGGTACAAGGCTAGATTGGTGGCACAGGGCTACTCCAAGAGAGAAGGAGTTTTTTCGGTTAAATATTATCTCCTATTGCTAATTTAACTTGTACTAGATTACTATTATCTATTGTTGCTACTTCTTATTTTGAGATAGAGAAAATGGATGCTAAAACTTCTTTTTTTCATGAAGATCTTGAAGAATAGATTTATATGTGACAACCAGATGGTTTCATTGACAAAGGAAAATAAAACTTGGTTTGTAGGTTAAACTGGTCATTATATGGTTTGAAACAGTCACCCAAGATGTGGTATCATAAGTTTGATGCTTTTGCATTAAATTTGGGTTATATTAGAAGTGAAGAGGATCATTTTATTTATATTAAGATTATTGATAATCAAGTATTAATAATTATCTTGTATGTTGATGACATGTTGTTTATTGGTAACAACAAGTCAATGATTAAATATCTCAAAACTTAGCTTTTCGACACATTTTATATGAAGGAATTGAGGGATGATAGATATATTCTTGGGATAGAAATCAGAAAGATCAAGTTCATAAAAACCTTTGGTTAAGTCAGAGTAAAGTATGTTGACACCATTTTTCAAAAATTTAAAATGCATGATTGTAAGCTAGTGAGTATTCCATTTCTAGTTGGTACTAAGTTTAGTTTAGAGATGTGTCCTAAATCTAATGATGATATTGAAGACATGTCTAATTTTCCTTATGCTAGTGTTCATTGATATTTTAATGTAAGCAATTAGATTTATAAGGAGGTTTATGTCTAACGCTAGTAGAGAGCATTGAAATTTTGTTATAAGGGTTTTTAGATATTTGTGAGGTACTTTTGATTACATTTTGGTTTATCATGGTACTGATGATATGGATAAGTCATTGGAAATACATGGTTTTGTTGATGTAGATTGGGTACATGACTTGGATAGGTGAAGGTCAACAAGTGTCTATGTGTTTACTTTTGTTGGAGGTGTAGTGAGTTGGATGAGTAAAATGTAACCTATAGTTTCATTTGTTGGAGATTTACTTCTGGCAGCTAGTTGATTGTATGTTTGTCATTGATGACAACATATAATATACATCAGTGTTCTGTATGTACTTATCAAAATGATGTTATCAAGCCTTGTGTGGTTATTTTCATGTTGTAGACATGTTTATTATTTTGTGTTCATACATGCAGACTTAGATATTAAGTTTCAGTTGTGTTGTGTAATTCTGTTAGTGGCAGTTAAAGTTTCTAGAGTTTGTCTGTACAAAGCTGACGTATTGCATTGGTTCTTGAGTTGTGCCTATATTTGGGATATACATGTGTATATTCAAGATTAGTAATGAGTTAAAGTTAGTTATCTAAAGGCATCAAATGTGTTTCAACAAGATTTCAAAGTTAGAGTTAATTTGGTGAGGCTAACTTAGTGAAGCATCACATCTATTCAATTTATATTGCGCGGTTGTAATTATGCTTGCATGATTAGTAAAAATGACAATGATGTTATGAAGAGTTGTCTAATAGGTCTCATGATCTCATACTTTGAGGAAGATACTTATAGAAATTCATTTGTGAAATGCTAATTGTGAATGATAAGAAAAGATACAGGAAAAGTGCAGAGCAGAATATCAGATGTATTTCATTCATCAAGAATCTATGTGAAGAAGCAATGGAAGATTACAATACATTGGAACTGATCAAGACAGCAGGTCTACTCTACAATTCATCATTAGATATAGTGCATATCTATTCTATAGAAGGTTGTAGCCTTCACCATTGAAGGAGTGAGCTTTTGGATAGTGAGTCCTCACCCTTAACTGGGTTATTTGTAAAAGAATCCTAATAGGGTCAGACCCTTAACCATGTCACTATACTTATTGCATTGTAAAGAACAACTCCTAACAGGGTTGCAAGATCTTCTAATAGGGATTATTATAAACAAGTATAGTTCATTGTAGGTGTTAATTCCCACCAGGGTTTTTACCATTTGGTTTCCCCATAACCAAATTGTGGTGTTATCTATTGTATTATCTAAATGTGCATTTCTTTATTGTATTCTAGAGTTAATAAAGGAAAAGAATTTAATTAGCTGATAACTGATTCACCCCCCTCTCAGTTATCCTTTGGGACTATTCTAACAATTGGTATCAGAGACAAGTGCCTTGAAGAGAAAGCCTAACAACTTAAGGTAGATTAGATGGCATACTTTAGAAAAGAGAGTCCTAAGTTTGATGTAGAGAATTATCTAGATTGGAAGAAAAAAATGATAACACATCTACAGTGTGTTGGTTTTGACATCTTTGAGATAGCCACACAAGAAGTTGTTATTCCCTCTCTAAAAGAACTATCAAGAGATGATGCTACTAGTAAACAAAAGGATACATTCATGGTTAATGCAGTTGCCAAAGAAGCCCTTATAAGTGCACTATCTGACAGTGAATTTTCTGAGATCAAGAAAGTAGACAAGGCATACACAATATGGAAGTATTTAGAAGACATGTTTGAAGGATATTTTCAAGCAAAGAATGCATGCAGGAAAACATAGAAAAATAAATACAACAATCTTGAGATTTTGCCTGAAGAAAACATCAAAGCCTATAATCACCAGATAAATGAAGAAGTTTCTGGAATAAAAAATAATGGTGGAGAAATATCAGAAGAAGATATAATGGACAAGCTATTGACTACTTTAACAACAAACTATGAGAACAAGATCAGTATCCTAGAGGAAACCACACAATTTTCACAAGACTTCAAGAGAGAGACTTTGATCATTAAAATCTCTGCATTTGAGATATCAAGATTGAAGACTGAACCTAAAAGTGAAACAACCTTCAAAGCTTCAGTCCATGTTAAGAAATCTCATATCTCTAGCAATAATGAGAAAGAATAAGTTGATGAAGAAGTAGAAGAAATCATTGCCATGATTGCTAAAAGAGAAAAGAAAGGCAAAGGGAAATATGAAGGGCAACTTCCATTCAAATTTTTTTCATGCAACAAGATCGGTCGCTTTGCATCCAAGTGTCCTACAAGAGTAAAGAAATTTAGATTTGATTATAAACCTAAATAGAAGAAGGAATGCTATCATGCTGAAGAAGGTGTAACTAATGAAGATTTAGGAGAAGATGAAATTGAATTCGTTGCCCTTAAAGACATGGAAAAATTGCTTGAGGAAATGGACATTGAAGATGAAAAGGAAGCACAGGAGTTAGCCCTAATTTCCAAAGCAGATATTAGAACTAACTGGATCATTGACAGCAGATGTTCTCACCACATGACAGGTGATAAAGACAAATTTTTTCATCTAGACAAGTACAAAGGTGGTATGGTTAGATTTGGAGATAACACTCCCAAACCTATCATAGGCAGAGGATCTATCGCCCTAGATGGAAAGAACAAGATAGATGATGTTCTCTATGTTGATGGATTACATCACAATTTACTAAGTGTTGGATAGCTACTTGACAAAGGTTATCATTTGGAATTCAAAGACAACAAATGCATTATTAGCAACAAACAAGGGGACATGATTGCAGCAAGCTAAAAAAAAGGTAATGTTTTTCAGCTCAATTCAAATGTAAGTTATTTTGTTGCAAAAGTGGATGGTAGTTGGTTATGGCACAAGAGACTATGTCATATCAATTTTGGTAATATAGTAAAGATAAGAAATGTCAAAGCAATTAGAGACCTTCCAAGTATTGCAAGACCAATTGACAAAATGTGTAGGGAATGTGTTATGGGAAAGCATGTAAGGAGCTCTTTCAGAAGCAAGCAGAACTTAGCTGAAAACAAGTTAGACCTAGTTCATACAGATTTATGTGGTCCTACTCAAACTAGATCATATTATAGAGAAAGGTACTTCATTTTGTTTATTGATGATTTTTCAAGGATGATGTGGGGTGCATTCTTAAAGGAGAACTCTGAAGCCTTTGAGAAGTTCAAAATATTCAAAGCCAAAGTGGAGAATGAATCTGGATTAAAACTAAAGTGTCTGAGATTAGATAGAGGAGGAGAATTCACCTCTGACCAGTTCTATGACTTGGTGAAGAACATGGAATTAAAAGATAGTTGAGTGCACCTAGAACCCCACAGCAGAATGTGGGATAGTAGAAAGAAGGAACATGATCATACTTGATACAACATGCACTATGATGATTGAAGGAAAAGTTGCACACACCTATTGGAGAGATACAATCAATATAACAGTCTATACTATCAACAAAACAAAACTAAGGTCAGGTGTGGATAAGACACCTTATGAACTTTGGTTTGGTAATGTACCTATAGTAAAATACTTTAGAATATTTGGTAGCAAGTGCTACATCAAGAGAGATGATGGTGTTGGTAAGTTTGATGCTAGAAGCAATGAAGGTATTTTCCTTGGTTACTCTACTAAAAGAAAAGCATACAAATGTTTTAATTTGAGATTAAAGAAGATAATTGAAAGTACTCATAAAGATTGATGAAAAGTTCATGGTTCAAGAGAGATACTATGAATATGCACCCATGATTGAGGATGAACCCAGGCCTAATAGTAAAGACACTATTATTGAAGAAATGTTTGATTGTATTGATGTATCATGTAATGAACTGGAATCAAGAAAAGAATTATCATAGATTACTGATGAGGATGTTAAACCAAAAGTTTCAAAGTTCACATCTAGGTATCATTCAAAAGACGATATCATTGGAGATTAGAGCAGCAGCATTTTGACTAGATCCAAAGCAAAAAGTTTAATAGTAGATGAAGAGGTATGTTTACTCTCATAGATTGAACCTTTAAATGTTGAAGATGCTTGCAAGGATTTTGATTATTAGAAAGAAATGGAAGAAGAATTAGATCAAATAATAAAAAATGACACATGGGAATTGGTTCCTAGACCTAGTGACAAAAATGTGATTGGAACAAAGTGGGTATTCAGGAATAAGATGAATGAAGATGGTACAATAGTCAGAAAAAAAGAAAGACTAGTGTGTAAAGGATATGAATAGAGGGAAGGGATATATTACACTGACACATTTGCCCCTGTGAGTAGACTAGAAGCCATCAAGCTATTCTTGGCTTATGAAACATTCAAAGACTTTAAAGTATATCAAATGGATGTCAAATCTACCTTTCTGAATGGTGACTTAAAGGAAGAAGTCTACATTGAACATCCTGAAGGATTTAATCTATTAGATAAACCAGACATGGTATGCAGATTGAAGAAAGCACTCTATGGACTTAAATAGGCCCCAAGAGCTTGGTATGAGAGACTAGATGGCTATCTTACTAAGATTGGATTTAAGAAAGGAGTAGCAGATTGCAACTTATTCATAAGAGAGACACCTGATGGACTATTACGTGTTGCATTTGTTGATTACATTATCTTTGGAGGTAATGACAAGCTTAGTTCAGAATTTGCAAAAGAAATGTAGAATGAATTTGAAATGAGCATGATTGGTCCTATAAAATAATTTTTGGGATTAAATGTAAAGAAGATAGATAAAGGAATATTTATAAATCAGTCCAAATATGTGAAGGAAATATTGAAGACTTTCAAGATAGAAGACTGTAAGCCAATATGCACTCCTATTATAATAGGAAGCAAGCTTTATAAAGAAGATGAATCCGCAGTAGTGGACAAGACATTGTAAAAATCTATGATTGGAAAACTTATATATCTTACTCAATCTAGACCGGACATATCTAATATAGTTGGCATTGTTGGTAGGTTTGCAGCTAAACCAAAACATAATCACCTAATGGCAATAAAGAGAATATTCAGATATCTAAAGGGAACTATAGACTATGGTTTATGGTATCTTAAATTAGAGAATGTACAAATTTATGTGTATACAGATCTAGATTGGGTAGGTTGTCTTGATGAAAGGAAGAGTACTTCTAGAGGAGCAGTATTTCTTGGAGATAGGTTGGTTTCTTGGGTAAGAAAAAATCAAAATTGTATCTCTTAGTCGAAAGTAGAAGCTGAATATGTTGCAGCAGCATTGAATTGTTCAACAATGGTTTGGATCAAGCAGATGGTTAAAGATTTTGGTATACAGGTTTATTATCCTATTGTTATTCACTATGATAACACCAGTACTATCAACATGTCCAAGAACCCTATGATGCATGCAAAGACAAAGCACATTGAGATCAAATACCATTTTCTTAGAGAAAAAGTTGCAAATAATGAAGTAAAATTGGACTATGTGAGCACCAAAGAACATTTGGCAGATATTTTTACAAAGCCTAAATATCAAAAGATACTTTTGAGTATCTCAGGGAGAAGTTGGGAGTAATTCCCTCTCCTGAGCCTGATTAGATAAAGTAGTAAGAACATCAGTCCAGAGCAGCTGATGAATGGTTGAATAGTCTACTTCTAGAGTACTACCTGTGCCTAATTTCTTATGGCACCCTTTTCCATTGATTTCAAAGGGGGAGTATATAGTAAGGGGGAGCATATACTCTGGGGGAGTATAAAATAGACAAAGGAGTTGCAGCAGTGTAGAGGAATCCTTGATGAGGATATTGAGAAGATTGTAAAAAGAAAGAAGACACCATGTGCTAAAGATGCTTTTAATATCATATGTTGCCATCAATGTCAAAGGGGGAGATTGTTGGAGATTTACTTCTGGTAGCTAGTTGATTGTATGTTTTTCATTGATGAAAACATAATATACAATAGTGTTCTATATGTACTTATTAGAATGATGTTATCAAGCCTTGTGTAGTTATGTTCATGTTTTATACATGTTTATTATGTTGTGTTAATACACATAGACTCAGATATGAATTTTTAGTTGTGTTGTGTAATTTTGTTAGTGGCAGTTATAGTTTTTGGAGTTTGTCTATACAGAGCTGACATATTGCATTGGTTCTTGAGTTGCACCTATCTTCATGATATGCATGTGTATATTCAAGATTAGTAATGAGTTAAAGTTAGTTATCTAAAGGCACAAAACATGTTTCAACAAGATTGCAAAGTTAGAGTTAATTTGGCGAGGCTGACTTAGTGAAGCATCACATCTATTTAGTTTATATTGCGCGGTTGTAATTATGCTTGCATGATTGGTAAATTTGACAATGATGTTACGAAGAGTTGTCTAACAAGACCCATGATCTCATACTTTGAGGAAGATACTTATAGCAAGTCATTTGTGAAACGCTAATTGTGAATGATAAGAAAAGATATAGGAAAAGTGTAGAGTAGAATATTAGATGTATTTCATTCATCAAGAATCTATGTGAAGAAGTAGTGGAAGATTACAATACATTGGAACTAATCAAAATAGTAGGTCTACTCTATAGTTCATCATCAGATATAGTGCATATATATTCTATAGAATGTTGTAGCCTTCACCATTGAAGCAGTGAGCTTTTGGACAGTGAGTCCTCACCCTTAACCAGGTTATTTGTAAAAGAATCCTAACAGGTTCAGACCCTTAACCAGGTCACTATAATTATTGCATTGTAAAGAACAACTCCTAACAAGGTTGCAAGATCTTCTAACATGGATTATTAGAAACAAGTATAGTTCATTGTGGGTGTTAATTCCCACTGGGGTTTTTACCATTTTGTTTCCCCATAACTAAATTATGGTGTTATCTATTGTGTTATCTAAATGTGCATTTACTTTATTGTATTCTGGAGTTAATAAAGGAAAATAATTTAATTAGCTAATAACTAATTCACCCCCCACCCCCTCTTAGTTATGCTTTGGGACTATTCTAACATCATTGTCCACCACCAATGTAGAATATATGGCTCCTACACATGCCTATAAGTATGCAATTTGGTTACAAATACTTTTTAATTGTATTGGTTAAATGATTGCAGAATAGTGAGAATTGGCAGTGATAGTCAGAGTACCATATGTTTGGCTTAAAATCCTATGTGTCATGCTTTTACTAAACAAGTTGATGTTCACTATGACTTTGTGAAAGAAATGGTTCAAAATAGACAGGTCTTGATTGAAAAAGTTGACACTTTGGATAATATTGTACATTCTCTCATGAAGCCAGCAACCTAATATAAGGTATCTTGGTGCAGGAAGGCCATGTGCCTTGATCACTATACTTGGTTTATATTTTGTATCTCTATGGGGTAATTTACAATGTATGATGTCAAGTGGGAGAGTATTATGGTTCATGTTCCATGAATCTTGTAAATCCTTAATTTAATATTCTTTCCTCATATCTTTTGTAATTTACCCATAAGAGGTTGAACTGTTTAACCAATGATATTAAGATACCATGTAAAGGCAAATTTACTTCTAGCATTTTTAATTTGGGAAAATGATAAAATAGCTAGGAATCCCCTCTTAGAATTCTATATTTTTAGGTATTTGGATAATTGTAACAAGTTGTAAGATCATCTATGATAGTTATGACAATTGTGATAAGATTCTATGACATGCTCACTTATGACAATTTATGAAAGATTTCTTCCATAGGTGGGCATGCATGAGAGATGCCTTATGATAGTTGTAAGAGGATCTTTAAGAGGCTATTTTTGGGGGTGGATGTGAGGTTTTCTAGGTGATTTTTTTTCCTTTTGTTTTATGATACCACAACGGTATTCATCCTCACAAATTCCTATAAATTGAGGCCTTGAGCTAGAGTTATTTAATTCAATCTTGTTCAATTTCTAGGGTAACATAGTGCAACCAAATTTTCTATGTAGGTCTACAGAGAAGTGTATTTTTGTTATATTCTTCATTGGATTATTAATATACTTTCCTCTCTTTTTGTGGTGGACTTTATTACCTAAAGGGTTTCTCCAAGTAAATATGGTGTTTTATGTGCAATGGTTTTCTAGTTCTTGTTTTAAGTTTGCAATCACTTTATTAAGGATTAATATTCAGTTTCAAATTTGTGTAAATAATCATTTTAAGTTATTAATGCAAGCTTTCTTAACCTTGTTTTACACAAACTAAAACACTAAATGTGATAGTTATACTTTGCTAGAATATGTGATTGATGAAATGAGAATGAGTAAATTTAGTAATGTAAATGATTAATTAGAAATCTATTGAATAACTTGTAAAAATGGACCATAACAAACAAAGAGTGAGTAAAAATTTACAGAAATGGAAACTAGAAGATGGATTTGACCTATGGTTAAAATATGAGCTCAAAATGTAGGGTACATGATGAAAATGGTGACATCGACCCAGGACATGACAAGAATGACAACTTTTCCCTATTGTTTTCATCTAAAATTTTCACAGATTTTCTTTATGTTTCTAATCTACCTAGATCTTGTCTAAAAACTTTGTAACTTGCTCCCGCCCCTAGAAAGATGAAATAAAATCCCAGTCAAGGAATCAACTGTAAAAATGAAATAAAATTTCATAACATAAAGAGAAAGGAAAATAATAGATTCACCTTGTCAAAAACCCTCATTGACAGATGTAGAAATATCTTATACCCATGAAGATGCTGGAATCTACTCGAGATCTAATGACTTGACCATGGAGTGTGATGTAGAATCAGGGATACCATCACAAATTCATAGATATATGAATGTCACTCATAGATCTTGAATGTAGATATTATTGATAGTCGCTTGAAAAGAAGGAGAGATAAGATAGATGGAAGGATGGATCTTCTTGCTTGATTGATAATTCCTTTACTTGGTTATCATGGGAGAAAAACTAGCATCAAATGAATAATTTTTCCTTTGACTTGAATGATGTTTAATAATTGGAGATTAGGATATCTTGACTTGGGTGCTTGACTTCAAATCTTGAACCTAATCACTCTTGATTGTTTGAGAATATTGATAGCTTGATTGAAAATGCTTGAGTATGGTTTTGATATACAAAATAATCATTAATAGGGGTTTTTAATACTTACTCCATCATTTTGGAATTAAAAATAGGTCTACGTTGACCTCATAAAAATTCTCTTGATAAAACACTGACATTGGGATCCGAGTAAAATCTAGGCCCCAAAATCTAGGAACATGTTGCCATTTGCGACATGTATCATGAGAAATGGGAAAAATTTTGAACTGAAGATCAGGGAGAGTGAAAATTTGTAGCAAAATAAGAATCTTCTTGCTAGGATCATGTATAAAGGACATTCAAATCTTGAAATCACCAAAATAGGTCTAATAGGTCCTAATAAAGTATTCAATCATGGGTGCTAACTTTTTAGGACAATACAGACACAAATGGGATTATTTATCTTCTATTTGACAATTGCCACTAAAACATTATTATCAATCCACATAACTATTTGGATCTTTGTCATTCCTTTCTTAGAATAGTTTTTAATTTATGAGATGTTGATTATTTCACATATATAACTCAGTCATCATTTATTTTTGCATCACAATAAAGAATATTAATTTATTCTCATTAGTTTAGTTATCACTATATATTTAGAGTTGCTATAATTGAATCCTAGATGGTACTTTATATTTGTTGTTTAATTATTGACACAAGAATCATCATTCAAATAAATCAGCATGAAAGTCATCTACATCTCTTGTTCCTATACTTCAAACACCTTCATCCATCTTCTTGTATAATTTTATTTGGAATAAAAGAATCACTTGCACACATTTATGGTGTTGTTTCATTTTAAGGGGTGAAATACTATTCAACATTCATGGATCATCTTTAGAATGAATAATAAAAATATAGCAACACTATAAGGGATGTTTTTAGGGGGCGATGAAATGGTTTCTCTTATTGTATCATTTTTTAGAGTGAACATTTCTATTGAATGTATTCTTTCATTCTTACATTTTCTTGGAGTCACATAGATCTTCTATATTTTATATTCTATCGAAAAAATATTTATTTTACATTTCACTATAATTTGTTCTTGGAGAATCACCATGAATACTTTTATATTCTATTTTCTTTGTTCTTTAATTCTATATTTTAATTGTATCATTAATCTTTTGGAGAGGATATTTATCTACCACTATTTATTCCTCATTTATTCTATTTATGATAAATTTGTACAAGGCTAACTAACATGATCCAATAGTCAATGCCCATATTCACTTCATTTATCCTCCATAAGCTGCACTTAGTGGTGTCGTTAGCATAAATAAGATCATCTTGCATCTCGTTATCATATCACTCTTTCTAATTTTACCCATTCACACTTTTTAATAGGTAAATTATCATCATTTTAGCTTTCATTTGACTTCATGTTGTGAAGACATGTATGCTCACTTCTTGAAATAATTATCACATGTGCACTTAACACATTTTTATACACTTTTCATATGATATTACATGCATTTTACATTTGTATACACACATTTATTAGTTTAATTATATATTCCTACCTCATTTACCTTTCCTATAATATGGAAGGATCTCATTTTATTTTTGTATATTCCTATTTTACATATAATAAATACTAGTATGATTTAATTTTACTTGTGGATGGACATATTGATGTTTCTTTCATATATTATCATCTCTAACAAAAAAAAATGTGGTGATCTATTCAAAGATGTAAAAAAAAAAGATAAAAAAATGTTTATTTAGGATTAGAATATTAACTCCAACAGTAAACCTTGGGATTATGAGTTTTTTTTTTTTCTCTAGGTAAGATTTAGTATATAATGCTCTATAACATGAAATCATTTCCTTTGTATATAGCTACCCTATATATAGAAGCTTCTCATAATCACAAGAGGGACAAAATGTGGGAAAGTAGTTATAGTCAATCAAAAGATGTTGAGGCACAATATTGGTACACAAATATGACAAAATATAATGCAATATGATTATAATATTATAATAAGAGTCCCTTGAATAAAGAGCAAAATGTGAGACATATAAAATATAGATTTAGGAAATGTGTCCCAATCTTATGACTTGATACATAACAT
This sequence comes from Chamaecyparis obtusa, assembly GCA_027943335.1. Taxonomy (NCBI): domain Eukaryota; kingdom Viridiplantae; phylum Streptophyta; class Pinopsida; order Cupressales; family Cupressaceae; genus Chamaecyparis; species Chamaecyparis obtusa. Next base: position 214,300 of record BSBK01008987.1, on the reverse strand, counting down.
GATAATATTCTAACTATGCCCTAAGTAAAGTTTTAACTTGATACATAACATGACAATATCCTAACTATGCCCTAAGTAAACTTTTATAAATAACATGTAATAGATAAGCTAGTTATCTAATGCATATAGTTCGCACTAACACTCCAACCTATGTGTAATTAAAAATAATGAGAAGGATGGAGAGGCAATAATGCAAATATGAGTCCAATTTATGAGGCATTATTTACTACCCATCTAAAAAATAATCTCACATTAATAGATAAAAGAATAAAAACCATACAAGGAAACCCTTTTTAGAGAAGAGAAAATACAAGACAATATGAAACAATATGAAAAGGAAAAAAAAATTCTAAAGTAAGAAAATATTTCATCCCATAAGAGAAAAATCAAATAGACCACGCAATTCCATCTCGAAGAATAATATGACATATTGATGATGGATGCATAATAATGAATTCAAAAAACTATCTAATAACATCAATCAACATTCCTCCTCTTAGGATGAACCAAACCCAAGAATAAATATAGGAAATATTAATAATTATTAAAAATAATATGAGAGACTAAAAGTAAGGAAATATCATAAGTATTTCAAGTGTAACCACATCAATGTCGAAAGGTACCACAATCAAGTAAAATATTATAGGAAACACTAATTAAAGTGATAATCCATAACATTATTGAAATGAATTTACAACATAATCTAAATATGAATGTCTCTTCTAAACACATCCCAAAGATATCCAAGCTAATATTATATTTAGAGAATGATTGTGTCAAACGAATAATAAGGTCTAAATATATTTAACAGTGTCTTTCAAGTCTATAAGATAGGATTTACAAAACAAACCTCCAATATCAATTAGGTACTCATCTCATGTGTCTTATAATTTCTTCACTTTTAGGTGTTTATATTTAAAGAAACCTTTCATTAAGCTACTCTAATTAGTTACATTGATTTTCTATTTGGATAAATTTTATTGGAGCGACATGTGTATGTTTGATAACACATGATGGTATTAGTGATTTGAGGTAAAAAAAATATAGAAAGTCTAGGGAAATAAGATGAAGAAGAATAACGGGATATGTAAGTATTCTATTAAATCCATGAAATACTACTAGCACTATATTAAAAAATATTGCATGAACAAGGATTAGAAGAAAAGGAATATAGATACGTATTGACCAAATAATGTTTTAAATTCTAAGACTTCTTTAGATAATACTGGTGATTTTTGTATTTCCCTGTATCGATACCTGGATGATAAAATTTGGACTTTCTTTCCTCAACTAGCCCCACTAGAAGTGATTTTATCATTATGAGAGTGAGGAGGAACAATAAGACATCTTTAAAAAAATATCCCACTAAGAGTAGTTTTATATTTATTGGACCAAATTTAATGACTAGTGGTTGATAGGATGGACTACATTTTCCTTTAGCAAGAATAGTCTTCTTACCATTCATAAAATCTAATTAATGGTCTGCATACTAAGACAAAGGACTTCATGGGAGGTGACCCATTCGAACACTACTTTGACTTAAGTCGATTTATAACTTATCTTGCAAATCAAGCACACTTGATGGCCTATTGCTACGCCTCATAAATTATTGATCATAAATATCTCTCACTCATATTTTTCTTTTGATAATGTTTATACTATCTATCAAATTATATAATATTCCATTAAGATTGAACTACAATATGAATAATACTTTGCATTAAAACATTTAGTAACTAGCACTTGCACCTTTGAGGGGTGATATGGAAATTTTAGTCATAATAAACACGTACAGTGCACGATTTACGATTTATACATTTTTACATTTGTTGTTCACTTCACTAAGCAGATAAATCTTTATTTCAATTGTCTAAGTCAAAACTTATATTTACATGAATTGTAATATGTAAATATGTACTCTTAGACAAAGTATTAAAAATCATATCATTAAAAAGATGAAACTCTTCATAAATTATAATATTTAAATACGTGGCCCTTAAATTATATATCAAATTTTAAAATATTTAAGATTATTAAATAAAATTTTGAAAAATCAAATTGTAGCTATCTGATTTGCTAACATAATTTATAGACTTATTCATAGACTTAATAAGAACACATATTTTAGCTTATTTTAATTAAACAATGATATTTAACACATATATCTGACATATTCATAAACTCAATAATAGCATTTATTTAGATTAAATATAACAAGTGCCTAAAAATTAATTATAGTAATAATATTAAATACAATATAATAAAGTATAATAGATTTTATTAGAAGATAATAATTTAATAATAATATCTACTTCTTAAACAATAAAATAATTTGAGTAAATTTACGAAGGATAATTATTTAATATAAATTTTGTATAATGTGATGATAATATATATTTTTAATTATAATATAATAATTATTTTTATTTTGCAACCAACATTTGTTTGATATATTGAATGAGGTTAACAGAAAAATGACAGTACTTAAATAAATGAAAAAAGCATATTGTCTTGAATATCTTAAATTATAAGTACCAAATTAAACTGACATAATTGTTTTAAAATGATGAGTATAAATTAAATGCTTTCCTAACAACTTTCATTATTTTTCAATTTTTGTTGTGATAGAAAACAACTCAACTCCGAAAGACAACAATATGGATGTTTCTAGTAGCCTTCATTGCTTTTGCTATTCTAGAGGATAAATCATCATCAAATAATGATTAAAAAAAAGAGGAATCAACTTCAAGGATGTTCCTAACAGTCTTCATTGTTTTCACCATTCTAGATAATTATGTATCATTAAAAGAAAATAACTGATAATTAAGTTGTACAAAGGGATAGATCTACAATAATAATAGCAGATAAGGGTAACAATATATCACAGGTTCTAATCCTTCACCCTAATAGGGAAATCACTAAGCATGGTACCCACCATTAAATCCTTGCAATGTGGCATATCATCACTCTACCAAGTGTGATGCTACCCATATTCAAAATTTACTGACTAAATAGCCATTATAGATTACAGTAAAGATTGACACTCATTTACAAATATTATAAATGTGATCCAAGCTTAATCCACACCGTGTTATATTTTTAAAAAAGTAAAAACAATTTCAAATTGGATACATTGAAGCTCGACTAGAGTTGTATAATATTATGGAAGGCATCCAAGCCAAGCCCAGACCATGCTAAAGGCTGACAATAACATTGCCCACATACAAAATTGAAAAAAAAAGTGATTTAAAATCAAAACTGATCAGAGTAAGTCATTAACACCGAAACTGCAAACTCTTTTGGTGTCCACTTATACTTTCAATTTTTTTAGTTATCTTATCATCAATCTAAAGCCAAAGTTCATACCAAATTGAGCACCACTCGATATCAATTGAGCAAAAAATCATATCAAATTAAATGCCAATCTAGAACTATCCAACAAAACTCAAAGATGCAGGATACCTTATATTAGTAAATAGATTTGTCTTCTCAAAAACAACTTACAAATGACCCTCAAACACCCAAAACAAGAAGACAAACAAAACTAACAGTTGGATGAGTTATCATAGATTGATAACCCTCCTCTGAATTAAGAGGTACAACTCCCTCCAAGAATGATTTACAATGAATTAAATGACTGCTTATGTCTTTTACTATAAGACACGAAGGCTTTCTAACACTCACCCATCACTATGGGATAAATGCAATTATGAGATTTACCAACTTAATGAAGGAAAAAATGAACAAACAACAATATGTGTGTGATGGATTTGTGTCACACTTCTGTGAATCCTTGCATTCAAGGATACTCAATAATGAGCTCTCGAATATCGATTCACAACTCTCTATCTTTGGAGTGCATGAATTGTTATGAGGCCCTCAGATTGACTAAGTTGAACCCATGCAAGTACACCACATAATGAGAGATTCAAGGATGAGAAGCAAGAATGCTAATCTCCATTGAATCATCAAGTTCTTGCATGCAAATGAAATTAATCTATATGATTGCAAATGCAAGAAAATAAACTAATTTATTGAAATGAAGATTAAACTATATGATTGCAAGAAATAAACTATTTTATTAAAATTAATCTATATGCAATACAAGAAATAAACTACTTTATTGAAATGGGGATTAAGCTAAAACAATGAAATAAATTAAACTAAAATGCTTATGAATATTAATCTATATGTAACTATGCAAGCTAAAACAATGATCTCCAAAGCTCTAATGTCGCCAAGAAAACCTGTAGCATAACAACGGTATGAAAATTCTAGATCTCTAATTGAGAAGGAGAGGGCTCCTTATATAAGAAACTGATGACAAGAATGCATCTCCAAGATCAATGTGGGATAAATCCAAAAAAGAGGAAAGAAAGCTCATTTTTTAGAAAGTGTGGAGAGAAAAGAAATTTTATTTATTTTTAATTATTTGTTTCCCTTTTTTCATCACAAAGAGCTTTAAGAGGATTTTTTATTTATTTAAAAGAATGATTCTCTATTAATTAAATAAGATAACATTATTTAATTAAAAGAGAGATATTATTCTAAATAAGATAAAATCATTTAATTAAAAAAGATTTTATTTCATTTAAAAGATATTTCTTTCAATTAAATAAGGTTATTTTATTTATTTAAGAGAGAATATTTCTTTTAATTAAATAAAATTTATTGAAAGAATCAGGAAAAGGATTTTTGTTTTATTTTTATTTGATTTATTTCCTTTTCCATCACAAAAGATCTTTTGCGAGGATTTTATTTATTTTAAAAGAATAATTCTCTTTTAATTAAATAAAATAAGGTTATTTAATCAAAAGATGAATATTAATTAAATAAAATAAAATCATTTAATTAAAAAAGGTTTTAATTAAATAAATTTATTTTACTTAAGAGATATTACTTTCAATTAAATAAAGTTATTTTATTTATTTAAAAGGGATTATTTCTTTTAATTAAATAAAATTATTGATGACATGATTAAACCTTAGGAGATTATTGAAATGATTGAAGTAGTTATGATTTGATCAAGGAAATTGATTTGAATATATTGTAAAGCATTGATTCAGAAAATGATATTTGATAAATTTAATAAATGGGGCCCAAAGTCTACGCGACCATTTTAGGGTGCATACATTTGCCCCTCTTTGACTAATGTGAGGTCGACTCAGGATCACATGTAGTCAAAGAATGGAATTGAAGTGTGAGATTGATTTGGGATCACAAAACAACCCATATGTGTGTTCGACGGATGGGAACACATCAGGACATAGATAAGCAGACTGAAAAAGACAAGGCCAACACCTGTGAATAGGTAATTGTCAAGTCTCAAATAAGAGATAAGAATCTCAAGCAAGGTTTGATTGATAGGTTTGATAAAGCTGAATCAAGCAATGAAGTTTGGTAGGTACTACCCCCTCATGATCAAAATCAAAATGAGATAGAGGAGAAATAGTAAATTGATAAATTTGATCAAATCAAACTAAAGATAAGGTTGTTGATGTAAGATAAAAGATATAAAGATCACAAAACTAAGGTAGATTACCAAGAAAGATTATGCCCCAAGGTTGAATTAGAAGAAAAGAAGTGGGGTGAAAGAGAATGGAAGATAGAAATTTGGAAGAAATGGAAAGAAATGGAGAGAAGAAAGAGAATTTGCCTCAAGAAAGAGGATGCATCAAAATCAATCAATTGTTTAAGATAGGAAATTTTGATTGAGATCACGAAAGAAGATAAGGAAATGAAGATCAAATCATGACCACAGTTAACTGAAAGTCCACAAGAAAGATGAAGGAAACCCTCTCAAACTCATAATGCAGCCTAAAAGTGCAAATTTAACATGAAGTCTAAATAATGCAAGCTACATGGAAATGCAACGGTGTACTTGCAATAGGGTAACATAGGATTTTTGTGTTCATCATTCATTAGAGAATGTAAGAGAACTTATTTTCATCATAGGGCCATTATTACCAAACATCAGACGATCACACAATCACCACTAGTCACAAATGCAACTATGAATATATGAATGTGATTTATATCAGATTGGAATGTGGAAAGATTCTAACATGAGCATCAAGGACATAAAGGTCAAGATGACTACAATGTTAGCTTACCCAATTTAATGTAGCAAAACCACGCTTGCATTAAGGCATAAATGCCAGGATGACCATGAGAATGGTTGTGCAAAAATAGTCAAGGATGATGCCTTAAATCTCCTAAGTGTGTCAAGGAGACAACAAGAGACATTGAAGAGGTTCAAGACAACACCCACAAGTAGAAAGCAAATAAAAACATGCCCCATGTCCCAACTCTTCTAGCAATGCATCATGGAGAGACTTATTAGACAAGGACATTCAACGAAAATCAATAATAATCAGCACACAAAAAAAATCATGACATATCTCAAGCATTAAGTGTTGCATTTAAAAATTTTAAGTGTGTAAATTGATATTGAGTTCCGAGGATAAGGATCAAATGCTTGCTAGTAGGTAAGATCACATGACCAAACTGGATAAGACCAAACTAATAAGTGTTGAAAAACACTCGATGTCAGGGGTTGTGTTGAAAAACACAGTTGGGCTGGTGTTGAAAAACACTGTTTGTGAGGTGTCCTAAAGACAAGCATATCCAAGAGACCAAAGCTAACACAGTGATGCCCCCTAGACAAAGACAAAGACCAATTCCAAACCAAGGTGACAAGGACAAGGCATGATGGAGAAAGGCTAAGTGTCGAAGATGCATACTAAGAAATAGGGGTGCGAAGGCCTCAAGTAGCGCCTGTTTCCAGGTTTAACCACTTGGAAGAATTTTTCAATATTTTTTATAATTTTTTAATATTTTTTTCTACCAAGGCGCCTATTTTCGGGTTTTCACCAAGGCACTTTTTCTATTTTTTTGATATTTTGAATTTTTTGATTTTTTTTGTATTTTTGGAATATCTAATTTTTTTGGAGATACATCAAAGTGCCTATTGCTAGGTTTTCACTAAGATGATCATTTTTTCAGGACATTTTATAATTTTTAGAATTTTTCAACATCATATATGAATTTTTTTGGTATTTTTCCAGGATCAATAAATATATACAAAGGATGCCCCCAGACAGAACGGGCATCACACTCCCAAGCAAGATCGCATTGTGTAGTCCCAATGTCTAGCAAGGTGGAGGAAAAAAGGGAGTAGCAAGCTGGTGGGAGAGATGGAAGACAACAGAATGAAGGAGAATGAATGGAAGAAATCCTCAAAGGCAAACTCCTCAAGAGTACCCAAGCTAGGGAAAAATTATCATGTAAAGCTCATTTGGACAAGCAATGAAAGGTTAGCATAGGATAGGTCACAAAAGTGTAATGCAGAAGAAGGAAAGGATGCAATCCAAAGGAGTAGATAGGTCAAGAGGCTTCATAGCATCGTGTTTTACTCTTTTTTAGATATTAGATTAGATCAAGACCAAAGGTGAAAAGGATAGCGAAAGACTAGAATGAATGGAGGAGAATAGATATGAAGGCTAGACATGAAAGAAATGAAAGTAGGATCATCGTAAGACCGCTCCTGAGATAGCCAAATGTATGTGTATAGATCAACCTTGTCAAGATCAAAGAGAGAAAATGGAATGGATGAGATATGTAGAAGAACTACGCATGATGCCTGATTGCCAGGTTTTCATCATGGTACTTATCCAAGGTGCCACAAGGGAGTGGTTTTCACCATAGGATGAATTTATTTCTCTTTACTTTTGCTACCAAGGCACCTGTTTCTAGGTTTTCACCAAGGCACATTTTCAATTTTATTTTCATTTTTTTTCTCTTTTTTCTTTTTTTTTTTAAATTTTATAATTTTTGGAAGAAGGCAAGCTTTTAGATAATGCTCTTTGAAAGGATAAACCATGATATGCCAAGGATTCAAAATTATATGCTCAAAGATGTTAATAGGGAAAGGAAGGTGGAAGAGAAAAATGGAGGATATGGTTTTATGTAAAGCGAGTGGAGTTGGAAGGTAGGAGGAATATGCAAATGAGGAAAAATGATAGAAGGCAAGAGAATAATGAATGGAAGGATTGTGAAAGAGTAGATGGAAAGGAAGGCAAGATCAACATCGACGCACACCTTGGAGGGTGGTGAGAGGATGGAGGAAAATTAGATGAAGGAATACATGAAGGAATATGGTGAATGTTTAGTAGAGGTTGCAGTTCAAGTGCATGGAATGGAAGAATGTTTTTGGAAGAATATGAGGTGGAAGTCTTGGAAAGCTTGAATGTCAACTTCACTTTTTGTTCAACATGAGACTCTCTTACGAGAGACTTTGGAATCCATATAGCCTTAGGCTTTTTATTTCCTTTTAATGACTTAGAGAGAATATCTTGAATGATAGATTTTGGAACCCATACTTGTCTTGTAGTTTTCTTCCTAGATATCTCTTTTGACTTTATGCCCCCATGTCGATTAGAGGAGACATGGTGATCTTCTTTCTTTGATGGATTCTTGTATTGTTTCTTTTTCTTATATTGAACATTCAAGTTACTTCCAAAAGACTTGGGATGTGTGGAAGAAGAAGGATAATATGACTGGTGTAGATGGGTGGATGGATGAAAAGGATTCAAAGGTATGCATCTATGTTGATCTTGACGAAAGATAGGAGATGGAGGGACATAAGGACCCAAGATAGATGACAAATTAGGAGAGTTAGGAGGGGAAAATGAAGGGACATAAGGACCCAATATGGAAGGAAGACATGAAGTCCTTAGTAGTGGTGGAAGAGGTCCAAGGATGGAAGTGGAAGATGCAAAAGGATAATCAATAAGTTCATCAACATCTATATGACAACCAAGGATATTAGCATCTTCAGAGTGAGCATTAGAATTTTCAATAGGATCCTGGACATCTTGAATAAGAGCATTTTCTTTGATAGGATCATTCAAAGCTTGCGAAGACTTAGGAAGAGTAGAAAGTGGAAGTGAACATGGAATGGTAGAACAAGAAGATGGAAGCCTTTGATCTTGACAAGGATCTTTGGATAGCACAAGTGTAGAATTTGTCTCTTGAATAGGCTTAACATTGGAAGTAACAACACCATTTTTAATAAATTTAATGGAAGTATCATCTTTGGAAAGTGCAAGAATGGTAAGGTTATTTTCATTATCAATAAGCTCAATGGTGTGGGTAGTAGCTTGATCTTGCTTCGAAGAAGACTTAAGACATGGTGGAATAAATGAGGAAGGGCATAAAGGATCAAAAGAACCATGAAGCGGATAGAGAACATCATGAAAAGGAGTGGATGACATGGAGGGTTCTTGATCTTGATCTTTCTTTATATTCTTTTCTGTATCAATTTTAGAGTCCTCTTGACATGAAGCCACTACTAAGGACAAGGAAGCAGGTTGGAGTTGTATGGAAGACTTTGGCAGAGATGGTGAAGGAATAGCTGAAGTAGGCATTATAGCGCATAAAGGCTTAGGCTCTTTAGATTTAGCATTATCAGAAGTATTTGCAGCCAAGTGAAGGTTAGCTTGAGTATCTATAAGAGGTGGTCCTTGAGGATAACTATAGGGAACTGCATGGAAAGCATTAGAATTTATGTTGGATGCAGGATTTGTGAAAGATTTGGAAGACTTGGAAACTTTAGGAGATGTAGGGGTATTGGAAGAAGTAGGGGATGGAATGGAACCATCACAAGACAAAGGTCTAGCATTAACATGATCTTGCTTGAGAGTAAAATTTTTATTTTCAGCAGGAGAATTTTTAGAGGAGACATGCTCATAGTATCTACATTTATAATCAGCACAGAAAAATTTTTCTTCCTCAATAGAAGTAGATGTATCATATTGGTCACAACAAATATCATAATTTCTCTCAAAATCAGAGTTATATGGATCACCATCCTGATCTATCCAATGGGATGACCCATTTCCAGTAAGCACAAGCACATGGCTAGGAGGACTCTTATGAATAGAAGCATCATAGGTATGACTATAGGGTTCATCATCATAGCCATCATAATAGTCATCATAGTCATCATATGTGGGTGTGGCACTCTTCATGGAAGAGGTATCACAAGTATTATCCTATTGCTCATTATGGTATGTCTCATGAAGAGAAGTAAGACTCTTGGGAGAAGTAGAAGAGGAACGAGATTGTGAAGAAGAGGAAGGTGAAGACCTAGTGGAAGAAGAAGACTTAGATAATGAGGAATTTGAATAATGTTTAGAAGAGTCATGATAAGATTTGGGAAATGAAGAATGATGAGAAGACTTAGAATATGAAGAATGTTTAGAAGAATCATGGTATGACTTGGAAGATTTATAAGATGAAAGACTTTTAGAAGAAGGAGGTTGTGACAGGATCATGCATATGATTCTAGCAAAGGCAGGTGATTCCTTCAATCTTTTTTCTATTTTTATCTTAAGTTTATCACCTTTTCCATATCTAGAAGAATTGTTAGAGGAACAAAACTCTTCAAATTCAGCAATGAGTTCAAGATCATCCATTTTTAAAAGAGGTTCCATAGCAAGATATTTGTAATTCATGGTTCTGGAAGAAGAAGAATCAAGCATGGAAGTGATAGAAGAGATGAAATAGAAGAAAATAGACTAGATAGTAAGAGGAAAAGAATCAAGAGGAAGAAGAAGAATTTCCCATGGGAATAGAAGACTTTAGAAGAAAAACATGGGAAGAGTCATCTTGTGCAATTGATACCATTAATGTTCATTGAGATGTTGAGCAACAAGACAACACCTAGGATCTGACCTGGACTAACCAAGGAAGACTGAGAATAGAAGATGCTTGGTGATAAGATGACCTCACAAAATGTGAACACCAAACTAGGATAATCAAAGTTCTCTAATGTCCAAAGAGAGATGGTAAGATAGAAATTGCAAAAGGCATTACCAACACTGTCAAAGAGGTGCTTCAAATCAAAGGGTGACTACCCTTGCACTTTTCAATCAGGAGGTTGGACTAGGCCAAAATATAATTGAAATTGAATTTGATGGAAATGGTTTGGACAAAAAGAGTACTAAAATTCTCCAAGAATGTGGCTAACAATTCTAGAGATAAACTCTCACCAAGAATAGTCTTTTAACTTGACAATTATTCCCAAGGTGACAACAGGGTAGAAGATCAAGCAATCTATAAAAAAGGTTGGTGCTTCAACTCAGAAACTCAACTTTTATGTTCATTTTCAAAGATCAAGCAATTACATCAACATATTTTTATCATTGATCAGGCACATAAGATAGCAATCAAGGGATTTCAAGCATGCAAACATCTTCAAACAATGAGCAAGGGGCAAAGCAACCTTGCACACGAACAATCAAGTGACTTAGTATGCTACTCCTTAAAGATTCTACTTTTGTATGTTCTTGAAAATGTTTTAGCAAGAACGTAGAACATAACAAAATCCTAGCAAGCTATCTACAAGGATATACATGGCTTTTCTAAAGGTTGTCCTCGATATACGCAAGGTACATGAGGCAAAAATCCATAGATGAGAAGAATCCAAAATCACACAGTCGGGGGGAGACGGTAACCCAAATCTCCTCCTTCACTTCTCAAAGGTATAAAGTTCTTTGAGGCTTAGCCAAGAGTGAAATCTAACTCATTCCCAAAAGAGGTGTCTTTGGATTCACCTCCCGATATTTATACTCCATCGGAACATGGGAGTTAAGGTCATCCCTTGAGGTGATGAAATCCCTAAGCAGGCCTTCTAAAAAAATGAAAAGCAAGTAATTCTCTATCAAAAAGTATTGAAAAGCACTAAAGGTGGAACACTTAACGCTTAAAGAAAATATGAGGTGAGTCCACAAGGTGGAACACTTAACACCTCACACAAGCTACTAATGAGTCCACAACCTATAAAACAAGTGAGTTCTAAAAAGCACAAAAGGGTTTCCTAGTGGAACAATTAACGCTTCTTTCCTGTAGACCCCTCCCCTTTAATGTGGCGCTGAGATTGCAATCACGGGGTGGAACGAGGGGCCGGTGGATGAGCGAGTCCAATAACCCAAGATAGCAATCTAGATCAATCACAAGTAATCTAAGACTGCTAATCAATACTACTCATAAGTGCAAGAGGGTTTGAATCATGGAATATTTAACTTTCCAAGTAAACATGAAGTGAGTCCACAAAGTGGTGCATTTAACTCTTCATGTAAACTAGGAATGAATCCATGCCCTAGATTACTCAATGAGATGTTTTGATATTTCAGACCAAGAATTACTTAGAGTTAAAAGACAAGCATGCACTTAAATACAAACTTGTATAAAAGAAAATCTATGTTCATTCATTTCCCATTAAGAGCATCAAAAATGTGTTCTATGAAAGCGTGTAACACTCAAGCCAAACACATGAGAGATTAATTTTATGCTCAAACCAAGTGTTATAGAGATTTTAAGAACCCACCTTAGGTCCAAAGATCTGCACTCCAACATTTAGCACACATCTGAAAAAAAAAACCCTAAGATGGTTAGATATGAAAATCAATTGTTAGGAGTTTGATTTAATATTGCTGTCTTCAAGACAGTCTTTAAAGATTAATTTATTTGACCCATAAAATCACAATATTAAAATTTCTGGAAAGAATGAAGTTTTTAGAAAACATCAAGAACTACCATTTCCAAAAATTATAAGGTCTTATGATTCCATTTGGTTCCTCAACCAATAACCTTTTCAGGCTGCAATTTTTCTGTCATAAATCAGATTTAAAACACCAAACCCTACCTAGGGAATCACATATCTTTCTCAAAAAGAACCCAAATGAAACCAAACAAATTGAACAAAAACTATTAATAAATATAGTTTCCAAATATGGAAGCCATTTATTTTTCCCACTCATAAATTATTTTCTAAGAGAAAATCATTGCCTGCAACTCCAATGCAGATTGTTAAAAACCAATTTTCACTCAAATGCCCGTAACTTTCACAACTCTACATAAAAATGACTCAAAAAAAAATTAAATGAAAGATAATTCATGTATCTTTCCAATTAATATTATTATAGGTCCTTATTTTTCATACTTTGTCCGTACCAGATGTTTCAATCTGACTGTATTCAGATAATCTCAAATCTGCAAATACCCACTTTCACCAAAATGATCATAACTTATTCATTTCTTTATAAAAATGAACCAAACCAAAAGCATGAGAAAGAGGATTCATCATTATATCCATCAATTACTATATTATAGGGTTTTTGGTCTGTACATGTCCGTACAAGGCCTGGAACTAACACTAAAACTGAAAAACCAATCAAGAATGAGGCCAAAAATTAATCTTTTCTACCCCACGGTGGGCGCCAAAATATGTGATGGATTTGTGTCACACTTCTGTGAATCTTTGCATTCAAGAAGACTCAACAATGAGCTCTCGAATATCGATTCATAGCTCTCTATCTGTGGAGTGCATGAATTGTTATGAGGCCCTCAGATTGACTAAGTTGAACCCATGCAAGTACACCACAAAACAAGAGATTCAAGGATGAGAAGCAAGAATGCTAATCTCCATTGAATCGTCAAGTTCTTGCATGCAAATGAAATTAATCTATATGATTGCAAATGCAAGAAAATAAACTAATTTATTGAAATGAAGATTAAACTATATGATTGCAAGAAATAAACTATTTTATTAAAATTAATCTATATGCAATACAAGAAATAAACTACTTTATTGAAATGGGGATTAAGCTAAAACAATGAAATAAATTAAACTAAAATGCTTATGAATATTAATCTATATGTAACTATGCAAGCTAAAACAATGATCTCCAAAGCTCCAATGTCACCAAGAAAACCTGCAGCATAACAATGGTATGAAAATTCTAGATCTCTAATTGAGAAGGAGAGGGCTCCTTATATAAGAAACTGATGACAAGAATGCATCTCCAAGATCAATGTGGGATAAATCCAAAAAAAAGGAAAGAAAGCTCATTTTTTAGAAAGTGTGGAGAGAAAAGAAATTTTATTTATTTTTAATTATTTGTTTCCCTTTTTTCATCACAAAGAGCTTTAAGAGGATTTTTTATTTATTTAAAAAAATGATTCTCTATTAATTAAATAAGATAACATTATTTAATTAAAAGAGAGATATTATTCTAAATAAGATAAAATCATTTAATTAAAAAAGATTTTATTTCATTTAAAAGATATTTCTTTCAATTAAATAAGGTTATTTTATTTATTTAAGAGAGAATATTTCTTTTAATTAAATAAAATTTATTGAAAGAATCAGGAAAAAGATTTTTGTTTTATTTTTATTTGATTTATTTCCTTTTCCATCACAAAAGATCTTTTGAGAGGATTTTATTTATTTTAAAAGAATAATTCTCTTTTAATTAAATAAAATAAGGTTATTTAATTAAAAGATGAATATTAATTAAATAAAATAAAATCATTTAATTAAAAAGGGTTTTAATTAAATAAATTTATTTTACTTAAGAGATATTACTTTCAATTAAATAAAGTTATTTTATTTATTTAAAAGGGATTATTTCTTTTAATTAAATAAAATTATTGATGACATGATTAAACCTTAGAAGATTATTGAAATGATTGAAATAGTTATGATTTGATCAAGGAAATTGATTTGAATATATTGTAAAGCATTGATTCAGAAAATTATATTTGATAAATTTAATAAATGGGGCCCAAAGTCTAGGCGACCATTTTAGGGAAAATAAGAATATGAATACCTATACATCTTTTCTCATGAAAGGGAAAATAAGAAGAGTTAAAAGTCTAATTCCACAAAAGATGAGTATGTCAACCATATGATTACATACAACATATATTTTCTGATACCCCAATGGAGGAAGATATTCAGAAACACAAGAAAGACAACCATATGATTGGTCTTAATCAGAAAAGTGAATACGCAGACCACATGATCTGTTATATAGACTAATCTTTATTCCTTAATAAATCAGAATGATCACAAGATCATTAATACCCTGTCATTACCATGAAGAAAGATGCAAGAAATAAACTAATATCCTCTTTTCTTTGCTACAGAACAATACAAATGTATTCCCTCCTCTCCACAAAGCCACAGGACTGTTGACAGAAAAGAAGAAGAACCCTTGATCTGTCTTTCACTGGCATATTTAACTTCTCTCCTTTTGGTGGTTCCTTTTCAATTTCCATAACTAACTCTTTTCGATTCTTTTAATGTTCCTCCTTAACACATTTTAATATGAAAAATTAATGTGTTTCCCCTTAGTTTGGGTAGGTGATTTTATATAACTTCATTGTTACTTTTCCATGGTTGGAATGAGGCAAATCTTTATTCGAAGGTCTAGCTACATCTTGCTAAGTTTAAAACATCGCTTTATATCCCGTAGACACCTGTGCTTTGTAAACACACTTGTGTTTCCTTTCATGACTGACATGTGTCTTCATACTAAGTTTTTTTCCAATTTGATGAGGAAACATAATTGTGGAACCTGACGACATCTGGCATCTGTACTACTTCGAGTGTTTCTAAAATCTTTTTAAGAGGCAAGATTATAACTTTCACCAAGTCTATCATAACTGTATTGGTATTTAGTCAAACAGTTTGCCTACTATCTTTCAATGTACACCTATATGTCGTGCAATTCACATTATGCTCAAAACTTATGACATTGAACATTGCATCACTGCTCGATTGAGAGAGTTGCGGAATCATTCTTGTGAATTGAAGTTTGGAGTGTTTTGGGACCATGGAGGTTAAGAGAAGCCCGAGACATTCAAAATGAAAATCTTTGATAAAGGCTCAGTGTAGCTTTATAGACAAGGTTGAACATTAAAAGTTTCATTTACCGTGTTCAAATCGAGGCATAGAATACATGGTCTGAACTATCCCCTGGCCATATGTAGCACCCGATATTACATGCATGGATTCGGTGAGTCCCAAACTTTTTCTTTGAACAACCTATAACTTCTTCCTGAATATCAACATGAACTATTGACACATTACATTTGAGTTGAGCCATGTGGAGGAGGAGATTTTAAAGGCATAATGATCTGATTTGAAAAGTGTCTTCACCCTTTGCATTGTGAGGAATCATGCTAGTGCTTTGATTGGTTCCATCATATGACTTTTCTAATGTATTTAACATTAGTTGTTGTGAGCAGTAACTCATGGAATAAGGCACTATGGTTGCTTATCGCACTGAAATTGATAAAATTTTCCAAGATGGTATCCATTCGATGAATTTCATAATGCCACAATATTTCTTTTTAAATGGGAATGAAACCTATGTTTGCAGAGATGACTTCTTACTTCAGAAAGAATTTGTGAGAAAGACTAAATTCATAGCTTCATTCTAAACTTTGGTGAAGTGTCCTTCATTTGTGCTCTGATTTCTTGAATCTTCAACTTTGAACTATTTGAACTCTTAGAACTGAACCATCAGTTTTCTTGCAACTTTAACTTATACCTCTGGTCTGCACTTCAAATTCTGAACTTGGATTATGAACCTTGGGACTATCAAACCCGCATTTTGAACTTGATTCTTGAATTAGCATTTTGTACCCTTGAACTACCTAGACTGAAACTTTGAACCCAATTTTGAATAGGTGAGACTGCATTTGAACCACTAGAATGGACCTTGAAATTGTGTCTTTTGAACATGCAACTTGAACTTAGACCTTCTAACTTTGAACTTTGAACTTTGAGCTAAAGTTCCAAATTCAAAGTTTAATATCTCACTCACTTTTGATACTTCCTCTTCATGAAACATGAACCTCATACAACATGATTAGCACTAACTAATACAATATATATTAGGACAACTTAGGGAATCTCACTATGGGACCTGATTTCAAAGTTTAAAACTTGGGTGCTATATGCAAGCCAATAATTGGCTTTGACTGGGGACGTGCACTGTAAAGTGTGTGAAGAATCTAGAAATCTCTGGTTAAAGGCCAGTGTCTTGCACCATTGGGAACCAAAGTCAAGGCAAAAATGGAGAACACGAATACCTCTTGCGGATAGGGAAGAGAGGAAATAGAACAACTACCAAAACAAAACCCCTAAACTAAGAAAACTGAAAATAAGCTAGCTAAACACCTAAACTAATGAGCACAACAAAATTCATTTACAAAAAGACAAGGCTAGCAGCCCATACCTCCAAAGACTTCTTTCTACTCATGTGAAGCCATTGACCGGCTGTGAGAAATATTTGCCAATGCGGAAGAGAGGTTGATACATGAGATGTGTCATTCCAAATAAACATTGAGTGGCTTCTGCAAAAAGAGCTCCAACTATAATATTCTGCAAAAACTTTAAAAGTATATCAAATCCAAAAAGCCAATTCACATCATCAATTTCAGGCCACCATGTTTTAGCACCATCTCAGATGGGGAGATTCAAATAAAAATATCCTTATCCTTCTCTTTGGAAGTGTGGAAAAAACCATTAATAAAGGAAAGATTAGGGAAGTGCCTTGTAGGAACCTTCAAATCAAAGCTCGAGGCTAGGCTTGCTGAAAATTTGTCTCTTGTAAGTCTATCAGTAATTTCATGTTTAAAACAAAATGCCTCCAATCTTTGAGGCTGAGACCATTCTTTTTGAGTTGGTGTGAAATCAAATAAGAAGGCCTCATACCCTACCTCTTCCTCAAGCTCAAAAACATTAGGCTCTAGATCATCAATTAATACATTGTGATCAACACTAGGCCAGATAGAGGAAGCATTTGGATCTTTAATTTTAGAAATCAAAGGCATCAAAGATAAACTATCCTTCACCTCAAATATACTCTTATGGTTTTCATCATGTACCTCAGTGATCATTTGGAAATCATAGATCAAG
Source organism: Chamaecyparis obtusa (assembly GCA_027943335.1). Taxonomy (NCBI): domain Eukaryota; kingdom Viridiplantae; phylum Streptophyta; class Pinopsida; order Cupressales; family Cupressaceae; genus Chamaecyparis; species Chamaecyparis obtusa. The sequence continues at coordinate 196,524 of BSBK01008987.1, read as the reverse complement.
TCTTCTTTAGTTGCCTCTAATAGCCAAGGATGGTTTGATGAGGAGGCTTCTAACTGGTTGTTGTGCTTTGGATGCACTTCCACCTTCTTGCTTGGTTGTAGCATGGTCATGCCACCATGGTTTTCAAGATGACCCTCCTTTTGCTTGTCCCCATCACATAGATCATAAGGTATGAAGAGGGGATTATCTTGAACTACAAAATCTTTGATAAACTCAGCAGGTGAGTATAATACATTCAGGCTGCCCCAAACAATCTCACCATCATTATTTCCCAATTGATTTTCTTCAGCTACAATGTCAACTATATTGTTGCCTTGGCATTCAAAAGAAAAATCAGAATTCACAATTTCTTCCTGTGTGTTACAAGCTGAACTATCCTGATGGTATATAGTTAGAGGCAATAATTTTTGAAAACTACTTTCAATGACCATAGGATCAAACTTAATAGGAAAAACCTCTTCTTGCTACATGTGATTAAAATCTTTATCAAATGAAAATAAAGGTTAGGAATCATAAGTATTTATCTCTTTATCGTCAATTACCAACAACCCTTATATGGCTTGAGGTTCTTCTTGAAAATGGATCTCCTCTTGTTGACTTTGTTGCTGATTTCTCTTTTGCAACTGAATGGAGATCGAAGGTACTGATGATTTTTCCATTGGTCATGAAAAATATTGATCTTCAGAGACCAAGAGATTAGAGAACAAGGGTTCTTTAATCTCATATTTTTCTTTATAGATCTTTGTAGCAACAGGAATTCCTTGATTAGAATTATTGTGATCATTATATATTTTATGCACACATTCTAATAATATTGCAAATTGTCGATCTTCAACGGGATCTAACTTATCCCTTTCAGCTTTGCAAATGCTCCCTTTGAATGCATTCCACAAGTACTAGAGTATTGGATCTTTCTCAAAATTTATCTCATCAGTAGTAGGTTTCTTTCAAGGTTGTTCCCTCAATTTGATTTCTTTTTCAGTCATAACTGAGTAGTTGAAAGAGATATAACTTGATGAAATCACTAGAGCTTCTTCCTCCACAACGTCTAGTTCTTTTTTGAGTTGTTGCACTTTTCTCTTGCATGCCTCTAAATCTATGAGCTTGTGAAATCTATGACACAAACTCATCCAAAGTAAGGCAGAGGTGTGATCATCTTCAAGGCTTATCTTCAACTTCACATCCTTTGAAATACTTTTTTTATAATGTTCCCAAAAATCTTGTAAAACCTTATCATTCATCCAAAGAATCTCCACGATAGTGGGGCCTGATCCTTTTCCCATTCTTACAACTCCTTTGGATTTTCATCAAGAATCAATAGAGTCACCACTTTATTAGAGTCGCCAATCTCTTGCACACACACACACACACACACATATATATATATATATATATAACTGAGAAAACAATTATTCAACACTTATCTTCATTTCCGCTCCACAGTAGAGTTTCAAAAAATCTGTTAGTAAATAGATTTTTCTTCTTGAAAAAAACTTACAAATCACCCTCAAACGCCCAAAACAAGAAGACAAACTAAACTAACAGTTGGATGCGTTATCATAGATTGATAACCCTCCTCCAAATTAAGAGGTACAAGTCCCTCCAAGAATGATTTACAATGAATTAAATGACTACTTATGTCTTCTACCAGAAGACACGAAGTCTTTCTAACACTCACCCATCACTATGGGATAAATGCGATTATGAGATTTACCAACTTAATGAAGGAAAAAATGAGCAAACAATTATATGACTACCTATACATCTTTTCTCATGAAAGGGAAAATAAGAAGAGTTAAAAGTCTAATTCCAAAAAACATGAGTATGTCAACCATATGATTACATACAACATATATTTTTTGATACCCCAATGGAGGAAGATATTCAAAAACATGAAAAGACAACCATATGATTGGTCTTAATCAGAAAAGTGAATACGCGGACCACATGATCTATTATATAGACTAATCTTTATTCCTCAATAAATCAGAATGATCACAAGATCATTAATACCCTATCATTACCATAAAGAAAGATGCAAAAAATAAACTAATATCCTCTTTTCTCTGCTACAGAACAATACAAATGTATTCCCTCCTCTCCGCAAAGCCATAGGACTATTGACAGAAAAGAAGAAGAACCCTTGATCTATCTTTCACTAGCATATTTAACTTCTCTCCTTTTGGTGGTTCCTTTTCAATTTCCATAACTAACTCTTTTCGATTCTTTTAATGTTCCTCCTTAACACATTTTAATATGAAAAAGTAATGTGTTTCCCCTTAGTTTGGGTAGGTGATTTTATATAATTGCATTGCTACTTTTCCATGGATGGAATGAGGCAAATATTTATTCGAAGGTCTAGCTACATCTTGCTAAGTTTAAAACATCTCTTTATATCTCGTAGACACCTGTGGCTTGTAAACACACTTGTGTTTCCTTTCATGACTGACATGTGTCTTCATACTGAGGTTTTTCCAATTTGATGAGGAAACATAATAGTGGAACCTGATGACATCTGGCATCCATACTACTTTGAGTGTTTCTAAAATCTTTTTAAGAGCCAAGATTATAACTTTCACCAAGTCTATCATAACTGTATTGGTATTTAGTCAAATAGTTTGCCTACTGTCTTGCAATGTACACCTATATGTCGTGCAATTCACATTATGCTCAACATGAACTATTGACACATTACATTTGAGTTGAGCCATGTGGAGGAGGGGATTTTAAAGGCGTAATGATCTTATTTGAAAAGTGTCTTTTCCCTTTGCATTGTGAGGAATCATGTCAGTGCTTCAATTGGTTCCATCATATTACTTTACTAATGTATTTAACATTAGTTGTTGTGAGTAGTAACTCATGGAATAAGGCACTGTGGTTTCTTATAGCACTGAGATTGATAAAATTTTCCAAGATGGTATGCTTTCGATGAATTGCATAATGCCACAATATTTATTTTGAAATGGGAATGAAACCTATGTTTGTAGAGATGACTTCTTACTTCAGAAAGAATATGTGAGAAAGACTAAATTCATAGCTTCATTCTGAACTTTGGTGAAGTGTCCTTCATTTGTGCTCTGATTTCTTGAATCTTCAACTTTGAACTATTTGAACTCTTAGAACTGAACCATCGGTTTTCTTGCAACTTGAACTTATACCTTTGGTTTGCACTTCAAATTCTGAACTTGGATTATGAACCTTGGGACTGTCAAACCCACATTTTGAACTCGATTCTTGAATTAGCATTTTGTACCCTTGAACTGCCTAGACTGAAACTTTGAACCCAATTCTGAATAGTGAGACTACATTTGAACCACTGGAATAGACAATGAAACTTTGTCCTTTGAACATGCAACTTGAACTCGGACCTTCCGACTTTGAACTTTGAACTTTGAGCTAAAGTTCCAAATTTAAAGTTTAATATCTCACTCGCTTTTGATACTTCCTCTTCATGAAACCTGAACCTCATACAACATGATTAGCACAAACTAATGCAATATATATCAGGACAACTTATGGAATCTCATGATGGGATCTGATTTCAAAGTTTAAAACTTGGGTGCTATATGCAAGCCAACAACTTACTCTAACTGGGGACGTGCACTATAAAGTGTTTGAAGAATCTAGAAATCTCTGGTTAAAGGCCAGTGTCTTGCACCATTGGGAAATAGAGTCAAGGGAAAAATGGAGAACAAGGATCATTTTAGTCAGCCTCAGTTTGATTTAATTTCTTGGCCAATACCATGATGTATCGGTGATCCCTAACTCAGTTATCATTGTGCTCGGTATACACTAGATTTACTCGGTTATCACTGTTACTTAGTGTATACAGAACTCTTCAATTACTGACCACATAAACTTTGTTTGTTCTAGATCTTCAATCCATAATAGATGTTTTTCATCAAAATAATAAGCAAATAAGTTGTCATCAATGACAATACATTAACTGATTAATGTTTATCATCATGTCTATAACTCGGTTGATTATCAACAAAATGACTTCAAACATATAATTAGTTGTAGTTCATCAGGTAGCATGGTATGGATTTCTCATATGTGTGACCTATCATTTAGGTCTGGTGCTAGTGCTTTGATCATCATTATCTAAAGATAACCTTATTTTTTACATATTCAAGTCAATATATTTTTCTAGGTCAGCATATGTTTGTAGTTCAATGGATATAGGACATATTTTTGGATCCGATAGAGCAGTATGAAAGATGAGTGAATTCTGAATATTGTATGATTCAAGTATGATTGAATAGTGAAGTTTGCAAGCAGAATAAGAAGTGTGAAGGATAATACTAAAGGAAGAGTAAAGGTGGTGTTAGAAAGGTTTTTTACAAGTGGGTTGAAGGCTTGTAGAAGATATTTTTCTAGATTTTTTGTTGGTAGAGATAGTGCTATTCACTAAAATTGAATCCATGCATGTATAAATACAATTTCATCAGTTCAAATTTTATGTGTAAGATCACTTTTGCATTAGCTGTGATAGCTATTTTGTATCTAGGATAGGTAGCCCAACTGGTAGTGATTGTTACTTGAAGTGAGCATTATAAAATTCACCTAAATAGGTTTCAGCTTAATCTGTGTTCTTATATACATGAGAATTATCTTTTCTATAGCTTTTCCCATCTTAGGTTTTTAGCATAAATCTGGTGCTCATTGTCTGCAAAGTATTTTTCTTCTCTTTTCATGATCATTCTGGTTTAAATTATCAATCTAAATTATCTCTACTACTGGTGTAGTTAAAGGTTAAAAATATCTTGGGGCAACTAATTCACCCCCCACCCAACCCTCTTAGTTATCAAAGGTTGTTCAAAAACTGTTATTAGAGCATGGTCCCTTGCAGATAGAGCCTAACTTCTTTCAAGGGGGATCTTTTTTTGTGAAATAGATGGCTAGATAATACTATTCTAATGAATAAGTAAAGACAATGTTGGATGACATTGAATACATGAAATCTGAGAATGAGGAAGTGAAATAAAATCTCAAGGAGGCTGACACTTGTATCTGTAAGTTGAGGGAGAAGATTTAAAAATTCAAGGAAAGACACAAAGATGTAAGTCAAGAGCTGAAGGAATCAAAGGAGAATGTTGCAAATTTGAAGATACAGTTGGAGAATTGTAAAAATATTGAGGAAAGTCATAAATATATTATCAAACATAAAGTAGAAGAGAATGTGAAGTTAGATCAATAACTGAAGAAGCTAAAATCTACAGAAAAGGTATGTGAGAGAGAAACTATTTTGGAATAACTTTTGTCTATGCAAAAAACCCATAAGGAAAAGGAAGGTCTTGTTTTCTCTAGTGAGAACTCGAATCAGAACATCAAGAATGAAGAAAAAGAAATTGGAGCTAAAGCTAAATCTGAAGTTACAAGTAAGGTTTGGAACAATGGTGCACTAGAAAAGAAGTCTCTAGTAAGACAACCAATTGCTCAAAGGTATTCATAATTTCTATGTAAGAACTTTGGACATATAGTTTTGGAATGTAGGACTAGAAAATAATTGAATATTCAATGTTTTAGTTGCTAAAAGTTTGATAATAAGGAAAATCAATGGAGACATCAAGTATCTAATCTATTTAAGATTAATGAGATGAACAATATCTTTCATGGTAATTGTTATGTATGTCATAACTATGGACAAAAGGCTAATCAATACAAATCTAGGGTTCAATTAGTGATATCAAAATAGAGGAATGTAAAGTGTTTTAAGTGTAGTTGGCTAGGTCATTATGCTAATAGATGCAGAGATATGTTACCTCTCTGAGAAAGTTTGGGAATGAGAAGGATGTTGTGGTTCTAGGGAAATCTCAGAAGGTAGTAATGGTATGGAAGAAGGAATAATCAAGTGAAGGAAGTCCATTTGTGGCACCGAATCCTAGTGAAATCTCTTTCGATAACTAATCCAACCACCTTAGCTTAGGGGGAGTATTACAAAGCTTAATCTATCAGTTTCCCCTCTTCAAAATGAGGTATGATTTATTTTTGGAGTAATTGAGTTTGATGTGACTAGTATAAATTCAAAGAACATTTTTTGATTTCATATGTGCACTTTTTAGTGGGAAATAATCAATGAGTAATTAAGGATATATTGGCAAATTTTTTCAAATCATTTTTACATTCAACAAAGAGAAAAATTGAATAATTTGGAGATATACATAGAATTTGAATAGCTAGATCAATTGTGAAGATGGAATATAGTTTGGTTATTTTTTAATCCATTGTATTTATTCCATAGACATTGAAAAAAGTTGAATTGGAGGAATTTGATCATGGAAAGATAAGGCATATGGAAACAAGGTTATTTAGGTAGATGAGTTATAGCGAGTTCATACTCTGGGTATGGACATTTGGGGATAATTTCCCAAGTTTACTGAGGACTCAATTATATTCTTGATAATTCATTTGAAAGAAAAAAAAACTTAATATTGGACATATCCTATGCAATTACAAAAAAAATAAGTGAGGCTATTATTGATTTATGCAGTATTGGAAATATTCGAGGAAAGAGGACAATGAAGTATAGTGAAGTGTAGGACCTTATTGGCATCAAAAAAGACCCTCATGCTCTAATAATTAGTACCCTTGTTGGTCCATTTGTGAGGTATGTTGTATATGGAATTACTTATAAAATCTATTTTGCAGTCATGAAGGTGTTTGTTTCTTCTATTGTTGTGTATTTAGCACACAAGATGGTTAAGGAAGATATGCAATTTGATTTATGTAGTTTTTTGTTAGAGAATTTATTTGAAAATATAAGAATGTCATTAGCTGAAGGTTATACATTCTAGTCTGGATCTTTGGTTATGTGTTTGGTACTCTACTTTCTAAGATGTCCACCTGGTAAAGAAAATATGAAATGAATGCCTAACAGCCCTGTCGTAAAATATATTTACAGGCACTTGGATAATTAGGAAGATAATATGGATGCATGAAAATATTATTTCCTATCTTTATAGATGAATTTGTGCTCTTGTGTAGCTATGTTTGGTAATTTTCCTATTGGATATAATGAGGAGGGCTCATCCTATTGTAAGAGGGAATTGGAGATTGTGATTGGTGGTTCCCCTTGGGAACCTAAGAAGAGGAAAATAAGTGCAAAGGGAAAGGAAATTATCACCTTATCAGAGGAAGAAGAAGATAATAAATAAAATGATGATGTATCTCCATCTAATTGGGTTCTACTGATTCAGATGTTATTTAGATGATGTTGGAAGAAGGTGAAATGGACAGGATTGGTGAAATGTGATATGCTTTATCTTTGGATAGAAAGAGTAAAAATTGAAGATGTATTGATGCATCATTTTCTCAAGACTAAAAATTGAAGATGTATTTGATGGATCATTTCCATCACTAAATTGTTGGAAATGAGTTGAGTAACTAAGAGGGGAGGGGTGAATTAGTTACCACAAAAAAAAATCCAAGTCCCTTAGATGTCTTAAACAAATCAGTCACTGCTGCTCGATTAACATAGATATTTCACTGTCACTCAGTTAACAAAGAAAATCTTAAGATATTAACTTTGATTATCATTAGTAATTAATTGCAAAAACATAAACCATAAAGAAAATGAAATGTACAAAGATAACACCAAGATTTAACATGGAAACCCTAACGCAGTGCAAGGTAGGAGAATCCCCAATGGAGATGTCCTAGCCCCCAGAAAATAACCACACAATAGAATATAATAACAATACAAAGATATAGATCCACACAATGCCAATACTCATAATAGAATCATCATATTTTCATCCAACATGCCCGGCTGTAAGGCCTTCCGGGTTACGGCCAAATACAATGCAATTACAATAGAAAATCCACAAGATCTCGCAAGATCCAAACCAAAACCCTAGCTAGCCCAGATCCACACACTGGTAGGAACCCCCAAGGAAGATCTAAACTTGTGGTCGCAAGCCCACCAAGCAATCTCCTTGTTTCCCAAGCCGCAGCTACTAGCTCTCCTCAAAACTCGCTCCACATCCACCTCCTCTTCTCCCAAGTGGATGAATGATTGCCTAAAGATTTCCCCCACAACCTCTACTTATACCAATCTAAGCCACAGGTCGGCCCTGAAAATAAATTAAATACAAATACCGAAATTAAATGCCACAAGTCGGCCAACAACAACAATTAAATTCCCAAAATAGATGTCTTAGTAAAATCATGATATCTCCTAGCTCCGGATGAATTAGAACTTGTGCTTCAAACCGTAGGTAGAAATATAGGCCCTCTCCAATCCATGAAATTTTCAGCCTCTAAATCTTTATGGAAAATTACTTATACAGCCTGAAATAGGCACAAAATTCATAAGCAAGGCCGAGCTCCTTCTAGGCCATGCTGAGAAACCAAGACCATTAAATACATCAAAACCAATTACCCAAGACCCAAGTAGGTCTATCAAACTCTACCAAACCCCTCACATATAAAAATAAGTCCACACGACTCCATTAAATCTCCCAAACATGCAGGATAGCCAACTACCCTGGGATGCTCCTGCATCAGACTCCCCAAGTGCGAAAAGAAGTATGCCTCATACTTTGACGCTAGATGAAATATTTGCAACCATATTCATCTTCACCAAAGGCTTCCACTCCAATAGGGACAATATAACCAACATGAAAATCATCCAAATCCACATCCATCTATCAACCACTAGAATCTCAACCATCCAATCAACATGCTCACTCCCAGGAACAAACTGAACATAGTGCCTCACCAATATTCTCTGTAGCAGATCATTACCAACAACAATAATATCCTCGAACATGAAATCCATGTCACCAACATGTAAGCTCAAATCCACAATAGGAACAACATGTAAATCCTCAACCATGTCAACCACCAACAGGTCCACATCAGGAACATATAGATTTGTAGTATCATGTAGATCCTCAACCACATCAACAACTAGTGAATCCACAGTAGAAACATCCATATCAACAACATCCATATCACCAACATATGGATCATCACCCTTAGCAACCTGATTATCCATGACCAAGTGCTCCATAATTTCCATGTCAGACTCAACCAACTGATCATGAAAACCAACCTCAATCACAGCATCAACAAGGTTAGGAAGCTCCATAGAAACATCCACAAGTTTCTCCACAGGTTCCGCATCAACCTCCACACACTGATCAACAAAACCAACTTCCATCTCGACCTTGCTATGCCCTCTTCTCTCTCGAACAAGTCTTCTAACCGGCCAGACAACTCACTTCCTGATCGGTAGACTCCAGCTCCATGGTTTCAAGATCTCTCGAACTCTCTTATGAAATTTATCCAGAGATGGATCACTCAACCATCCTTTCCTTAACTTGATTAGTCAATCTAGCTTCCAACCGAGAAAAAGTCTTTGAAATATTTTTCTCCACTACATCATGGAATTTTGCAATCATCTCAGGGTCCAATCTTCTTAGAGCCATCTTCTAAGATCTTCGGAAACCCTCCGTAGCAAATCACCAACTAGATCCAACCTTCAACCAAGTCCTAGTGCAAACTGCCTCACATTCGGTGCTCTGTCCACACACTCAGGAACAACCTTCACTCTGAAAAACTCCACCCAAGGTCCTAGTGTAAACTACCTCACATTCGGTGCTCTGTCCACACACTCAGGAACAACCTGGCTATGATAAACTCCACCCAAGGTCCTGGTGCAAACTGCCTCCCATTCGGTGCTCTGTCCACACACTCAGGAACAACCTTCACTTTGATACCACTTGATGCAGTGCAAGGTAGGAGAATCCCCAATGGAGATGTCCTAGCCCCCAACAAATAACCACACAATAGAATATAATAACAATATAGAGATATAGATCCACGCAATGCCAATACTCATAATAGAATCATCATATTTTCATCCAACATGCCCGGCTGTAAGGCCTTCTTGGTTATGGCCAAATATAATGCAATTACAATAGAAAATCCACAAGATCTTGCAAGATCCAAACCAAAACCCTAGCTAGCCTAGATCCACACACTGGTAGGAAGCCCCAAGGAAGATCTAAACTTGTGCTCGCAAGCCCACCAAGCCGCAGCTACTAGCTCTCCTCAAAACTCACTCCACATCCACCTCCTCTTCTCCCAAGTGGATGAATAATGCCTCAAGACTTCCCCCACAACCCCTACTTATACCAATCTAAGCCACAGGTCGGCCCTGAATATAAATTAAATACAAATACCAAAATTAAATGCCACAAGTCGGCCAACAACAACAATTAAATTCCCAAAATATATGTCTTAGTAAAATCATGATATCTCCTAGCTCCGAATGAATTAGAACTCATTCTTTGAACCATAGGTAGAAATATAGGCCCTCTTCAATCCCTAAAATTTTCAGCTTCTAACTCTTTGTAGAAAATTACTTATAAGACCTGAAATAGGCACAAAATTCCTAAGCAAGGCCGAGCTCCCCTAGGCCATGCTGAGCAACCAAGACCATGCCAAGTTCCATTAAATACATCAAAACCAATTACCCAAGACCCAAGTGGGTCTATCCAACTCTACCAAACCCCTCACATATGAAAATAAGTCCACACGACTCCATAAAATCTCCCAAACATGCAGGATAGCCAACTACCCTGGGATGCTCTTGCATCAAACCCAATATGGGAAAAACCACCAATAGCAACTAGTCACTATTTTTCACTCTTCTGAAGTGAGCCCTGTTAGGATCCAACCTTGTTAAAGGTTACAATAACACATTTTTAGGTGTGACCTAGTTAGAGGATTTAATCACCCTATAAGGAGTGGCCTTATGAGAGGTCTTAAAACACTTCAATATAGAAATGTCACCTTGTTAGAGGATTTACAAAAGACCATTAAGTCTACTCTATTAAGAGATTTTATCACTGTACAATTATTAGAGAGTAACAATGGATTGACCTATTTTGATAAGAAACTATCCTTGCTGATTTAGATCTCTGTTCTGGATTAAGTTCTCGATCCTCACTGATCAGATATTCTATTGTAGTCCTCTATATTTCATCTTCAATCAAAATCACATCTAATTTTGCCTTCACTCTTCATATCACACTTCACAATTACCACACACACTTTCTCTCAATTATCAATCCAAACTTGACCTTACATATATATGTTAAGCCTTTTCAATTCGGCCTCAATATCCTTCCAAATAAATAATAAAACTTATGTTTGTCGACTATATATAACTAATTATCCATAAAATATAATCCACTATTAGTCAGCTGACACTAATAGTTCTGCTCAGTCAATACTGAAATCCTTCAAAGCCCGACCAACACTGTAATGCCCAAGTGAACTCGGTTAGAACTAAAAACACTTTGGTCATCTTCAATGCCCAAGAGATCTTAGCAAACACTGACTATGCTCGGATAGGATTAGACATTTGTATAAACATCACTATACTTGTGCAAATATCAATGACAATACACAATTGAATAATTATCATCAACAATCTCCCTCTTTGGCATTGATGGCAACACAACATGTCATAATACAAAGAATTATATAGCAGCATACATAAGAATTAAATATTTTTGATGTCCTTAGCTTCATTCTGATCTAATTTTATTAATGTCTTTAGCTTCATTCTGATTCTCATCCAAAACTCCCTCAAACATTGAAATACAGATTTCTCCCTCTTACATTAATCTACATCTCTGATAAGTTTCTTCCTCTGTCATGAATCTCTCCCTCTTTCACTGATCAATATGACATACAGTAATCTCTCCCTTCATCATGAATTATTATGACATGCAGTAATCTCTCTCTCTTTGACAACCAATGCCAAAGACACCAACTGACATATCCAATGAAATTGTAATGTACATGTCTATACTGATTCATATGCAATAAGATCTAAATATCTACATCAACATGTTAAGTTTGTTCCATAGCTTGGTTGATGCATCACTAAACTATGTTTGATGCATGGCAAGATTTGATGAGACTACATCTATCTACTAGTGGAGATACTATTTTGCAATTCCTAGATCACAAGTATGTGGAACCACTGAGACCTATGTCTGTGGATTAGATAGTGGAAATGAAGTATCATAACATAATGATGATTGATATAGCCTCTGCACTCATCTATTCCTAATTTGATGAAGTCAAGGACTGTCCCACTACCTTTGATATGTGGAACAAACTGCATGATATATATGGAGGAGATGAAAATGTAAAGATAGCCAAAGCAAAAAGTCTCAGAGGTTAGTTTGATATGATGAAAATGAAAGAAGGAGAAAACATTACAAAATATAGTGAAAGAATCAAGAAAAGTGTTAGTGCAATTTGAGCTACTCGTAGAGTAATTGAAGACACAACAGTGGTTAGCAAGGCATTGATAACTTTACTTCCTATCTATGCAATTAGAGTTTCAACTATTCAAGAGATGAGATGCAGTAATGGTATAAATCTAGATGGATTGATTGGAATATTATCATCTTTTGAGTTGGATAACTTTGACAATTATTCTCCTAATCCTAGCAATCTTGAGTCAGCATTTAAAGCTAAATTAAACCTTGGAAAGATGAAAGGAAAATAGATTGGTAGTGATAGTGATGATGATTCTAATGATGAGGATCTAGAAATCATTGAAGTGTTACTTGCAAGGAGATCTATAAAAGGAAAAGGACAATACAAAGGAAGACTACCATTGATTTTCTTTGCATGTGATGAGGTCAGTCACATTGTTGCTAAATGTCTGAACAAGGAAGACAAAGGTGAGAAAAAGTTCAACAAGTATAAAGGCATGAAAGATTACAAAAGCTACAAGGACAAAGGTAAGAAATCTTTTTATATTGCTAAATATTATGATAGTGATGAAGATGAAGATGAAATGGTTTACATTGCTATTAAGGATGTGCCAGATAGTGAAGACAATGAAAAGACAACACTATATTCTCATATTAGCAAGAATGACACCTGGATAATTAATAGTGGTTGTTGTCACCACATGACTAATGATAAAACCAAATTTGAACATCTTGAACACTATGATCATGGGAGTGTTAGTTTTGGGAATGATGAACCATGCTATGTAAAAGGTAAAGGTTGTATTTCTCTTACTGAAGGAATCAAATGTGATAATGCTTATTGGGTTGAAGGACTAAGGTGTAATCTACTAAGTGTGGCATAGCTGAATAAAATTGGTTTCAAGGTATAATTCATGAATGGTAAGGCTGAGCTCCTAGATGGTAGAGGAAACCTAGTTGGAACTAGCAGGCAAACAAAAGGTAATCTATTTTATCTTGATCTCAATGAAAGTTCATGTTTTATTGCACAAGTAGAAGAAAGATGGTTATGGAATAAAAGGTTGTGTCATGTGAATTTTGACAACCTGATCAACATAAGAAAGAACAAATGAGTAAGAGGTTATATTCATGTTTTGAAGAAACCTAAACTAGGAATATGCAAACAATGTCATATTGGGAAGATGGGTGAAACTAGCTTCAAGAGCAAGCTCTGATACCAATTGTTGGAAATGGGTTGAGTAACTGAGAGGGGAGGGGTGAATCAATTACCACAAAAACAAATCCAAGTCCCTTATATGTCTTAAACAAATCAGTCACTGTTGCTCGGTTAACATAGATATTTCACTATCACTTGGTTAACATAGAAAATCTTAAGATATTAACTATGATTATCTTTACTAATTAATTGCAGAAACATAAACCATAAAGAAAATTAAATGTATAAAGATAACACCAAGATTTAACATGGAAACCCAATATGGGAAAAACCACCAATAGCAACTAGTCACTATTTTTCACTCTTCTGAAGTGAGCCCTGTTAGGAGCCAACCTTGTTAAAGGTTACAATAACACATTTTTAGGTGTGACCTAGTTAGAGGATTTAATCACCCTGTAAGGAGTGGCCTTGTGAGAGGTCTTCAAACACTTCAATATAGAAATGTCACCTTGTTAGAGGAATTACAAAAGACTGTTAAGTCTACTCTGTTAAGAGATTTTATCACTGTTATAATTGTTAGAGAGTAACAATGGATTTGATAGGCAACTATCCTTGCTGATTCAGATCTCTATTCTGGATTAAGTGCTTGATCATCACTGATCGGATATTCTATTGAAGTCCTCTATATTTTGTCTTCAATCATAATCACATCTGATTTCACCTTCACTCTTCATATCACACTTCACAATTATCACACACACTTTATCTCAATTATCAATCCAAACTTGACCTTACATATATATATATTAAGCCTTGTCAAGTTGGCCTTAATATCAATCCAAATAAATAATAGAACTTATGTTTATCAGCTGCATATAACTAATTATCCATAAAATATAATCCACTATTAGTCGGTTGACACTAACAATTTTGGTCGGTCAATACTAAAATCCTTCAATGCCCGACCAACACTATAATGCCCGAGTGAACTCGGTTAGAACTAAAAAACACTTTGGTCATCTTCAATGCTTGAGAGAGCTTAGAAAACACTGATTGTTCTCGGATAGGATTAGACATTTGTGTAAACATCACTATACTTGTGTAAACATCAATGACAATACATAATTGAATAATTATCATCAACAATTATCACCTTAGTGGAGGAAAAAGAAGATAATAAATAAAATTATGATGTATCTCCATCTGAACTGGGCTCTACTGATTTAGATGTTATTCAGATGATGTTGGAAGAAGGTGAAATGGATGGGATTGGTGAAATTTGATGTGCTTTCTCTTTGGATAGCAAGATGAAAAATTGAAGATGTATTGATGGATCATTTTCTTAATAAAGGTATTATTGTTTATGTTGTTTCCAATATGTTACCGGCTATTATGATAAGAAATTTTGAGGGAATATTGTTGTAGGAAAGTATTGAAGTCCATGTAAGTTCAGAGATGTAATTTAGAGAAAATGTGTCACTATTGAATAAAGGTTATCTAAATATATAAATGAGACAAGAGAATGTTTGAAGGATATGTTTGATATGTACTAGTATTTTCTCTAATAGCCTACTACCATTGAAAATTTTATAAGTAAGATTAAAAGTATTGAGTGTGAGTTGAATGGTACTGGTAAGCATTATGATTTCTTCAAGGATAAAGGTGTTATGCGGAGAATAAGATTTGTTGAATTGCAAGCTGAGTTGATTTATATTTAGAGAAAGAGGTAATACTGGGTGAATACTTTTGGGTTGGTGAAATATTTTGGTTGAGGTCTAGTTATAACATATTTTCAAAATTATTTCTAATGAAAAGGAGTATGAATGTCAATATTGGTCTCTAGACTAGTCATCATTATTTTAATCATTGGTTCTATATGATATTTTGTGTGCACTAATGAGTTTTGTTTTAGTGGATTGGAAGTGGGTTCTTCCAATTTTAAAAGAAAGGTACAAGAAAATTTCTCTTGTAAATTTTTTTGTTTTGATTTGATTTACTCAAATGTGATACTTGGCTGATGCAAAGAGTCTTGGGTTTTGAATCAAACTGGTTTCATAGGACTTTTCCTAGGATCTTTGAACCATCCAATGGTTTTTTATTTTCCTATTCTTCTTTACCTTAAAAAGGTTTCCAAGGACTTGTATTAGGGATCCTTGCAAGGCCTTTCCCCCAAAAAAATTCCCAATTATCCAAGGAGTTTCAAACTCCTCCTCTAAGAGCCTTTCTCTTCACTTCCTCTATCAAACACCCAAACCCTTGAAATTAGGACCTTCCTCTTGACTTGTAGCAAGCCATGTTAGGATTTGATTCACCTTATTTCCACTTAATTTCATTCTCCTATGTCCTTTGGTTCAACTCCAAGAACCCCACAATCTGATCTTGTAGAAAATAGGCCTAGTAGAGACCTAATTGAATTAGCCCTAATTCATGATTTTTTGGGATAGCTTTCTCAATCTTCCCAAATAACCCCAACATATAATAAATTTTTTTGATACCCTTTATCCTCCTTTAAATATTGCAGAATGGGTTCTTGGTTCCTTGTTTGATTAGGTTAACACGTATGGGCCTAAATTAGGCCTTCCTAGGTCTTAACCAAGCTACGACAGTGATCAAATTAAATCTCTTCACTAGTCGATTAGGAGCATTAAACCAACACTTGGATTATGTTTTTATGACCTCAAATATTCCTTCCATTCACTACTATCACACCTACACACCTTTATTTATACATTCTATTCACCATTTCCTCTCAACAGGCTTTTCACATTTCTTATGCCAAGCCTAGGGCTTCATGGGAAAAATGGTGCTTCTACTTCCACAACTATACCACCTAAAAAATATAATAATATACATTCTTTTATAACATTCCACAAAGACTCATTGCATTCCCATGGTGAAATGTCTGAATTTAGGGCCTTTTGGATGCAAACCCTCTACTGAATGATTTACAGACCTTTTTGGATTCTAACTGACACAAATTCTATCTACGATGACTTCAGGACTTCAAATAAAATTAAAATAAATTTAAAACATAAAATTATACTACCATGCTCTATAATTACTTCTACCAATCCCTACAAAGTCGTACACTACTCTGAAATTGCAAATAAACAAAGAAAACATAGTAATTATGGAGCAAAACTAAACTTTTCATTCCCAAACTATCAACAACCTATTCAAATTGGTTCCAAGTCCTTTTAAACTCCTTTTGAATAGTTCCAACCACCTACAACCACCTATGCAACTCTCAAGCACAACATTGGAAAATTTTCTCACAAATGTTACAAAGTTGCACTTTGCAACTTTTACATTTTTGCAACTTGTTAATTTTGAACAAGATTTTGAACTCTACCAAATTTCAAGAAGCCAAGCTACTCTAATCACTTAAAATAGAACCCTAAACATCTTGGGTGACCTCCTGGACCTTGGAAAAGATATGAACAAGAATGACTACACTAGGGCTCATAACACTTCCCTGAGACTTATTTCAAATCACAACAAAAATAGACCTTATAGGTCACCAAACACCAAACTATACAAAATTTCCTTAAAGTATTACAAAACATGATTGTGGCTCATCAACCAATTATTCCCTTGCACCATACTCCCGGGGTAGGAGAAAACTCAAGTCTCTTAAGCTAGGAGTTCTTGGGTAATTGTCCCATGCTGTAAGATTGCTAACTCTGTCATCCACATAGCATCTGATTCTAGTAATCCTTCCCACTTCACAAAATACTCTTTATAGACTCCTTTCCTTATCTTCTTTATGGCTTTGGAATCAAGGATACTCTATAACTTCACAGGTTGACTAGGAGGTAAGTCCTGGACCCAATCTACTTCACCTGCTTCTGTGGATTCATCATGAATTTGGTTTGGTAGAGTACCTTTATACGAGAATAGATCATTGATATTACAAATGGGTGAAATGCCAAGATTAGGTGAAAATTCCATTTCATAGGCATTAGTACCATATTTGTGGACAACCTTAAGGGGTCCTATATTTTTCATCAGGAGTTTACTAGGTTGTCCCTTAGGTAGTCTTTCTTTTCTCAAGTATGCCATAACCAAGTCACTTATTTTAAATTTAACATCCCTTCTTGTCTTATAAGCATGATCTTTGTACTTTTCTAAACTCTTTTGCACGGTCTTTCTCACATCTGCATGTATCTCTTTCATGTTCTCTACAAAGTTGTCCCCTTGTGCACTTCTAGGATCCAATGAACTAAGTTCTCTCAATTTCATTACACCCCTAGGATGACAACCATACACAATTTCAAATAGACTCCTGCATGTACTTCTATTCACTGAATCATTATAGGCATATTTTTCTTGCCCAATGATCAAATTCCATGCTTGGCCATCCTATTTTCTAAGGTACTTTTGCATATTTCCTAATGACTTGTTCACTACTTTAGTTTGACCATCAGATTGGGGATGCTATGCAGATGAGAATGAAAATTGAGTACCTAGCTTCTTCCAAATGGTTTGTCAAAAATGGCTCACAAAAGTAGTGTCCCTATCATTGACTATGCTGAGGGTTAAACTATGGATCCTCACTATCTCTTTAAAGAAGAACCTTGATATGTATGAGGCATCATTAGTGCTTCTACAAGGCACAAAGTGTGTCATCTTACTAAACCTATTTACTATAGCATAGACACTATCAAACCCCCTTGGTCTCCTTGGCAACCTGAGAACAAAATCCATGCTTAAACATTCCCATAGCCTTTGAGGTATGGAAAATGGTTGGTATAACCCTACATTTATTTAAGTGTCTTTAGTCCTCTAGCAAATAACATGTTTCTCTACAAACTTCCTTACCTCTACTTGAATTTTTGGCCAATAGTAAAATTTGTTAACCTGCTCCAAGGTTTTGTCAATTCCAAAATGTCCTCCCAAACTACCTTGGTGCTTCTCCTTGATGATATTATCCCTCATGGAGCACTATAGCATAAAAATAAGGTGTCCTTTGAAGAGAAAACCATCCTGCACCATATACTATGAATATGCAACATGACAAGCACTAGTAAAATCAGGACAAATAACATAGATTTCACCAAAATCCTTATCACCTTTGTAGAGATCCTTAAGTTCATTGATTCCCACACTTTGGAGTTGTACTTACTAGATTTTTAGAACTCTTCTACTCAGTGCATCTATCACTTTGTTAGATTTTCCCTTCTTGTGTTTGATGGTAAATGTGTATGCTTGGAGATATTTAACCCACTTGAGGTGTCTCTGGTTCAACTTGTCTTTGTCATTTAGGAAACTAAGTGCATGGTTATCTATGAATACTACAAATCATTTGGGTAGTAGATAATGATGTCACTTTTTAATTGCTTTCACCATTGCATAGAGTTCTAGGTCATAGGTAGAATGTGTTTTCTTAGCTTCATTCAACTTCTCTTAAAAGATGGTCGCTAGATGTCTATTCTGACTCAAAACTTCACCTATGTCTAATTACCTTGCATCACAGTCCACAGTGAACAATTGGTTAAAATCAAGGAGATTTAGAGAAGGTAACTCTACTACTCTTTATTTTAATAACTCAAATCCTTTATTGGCAGCCTCTATCCACTTAAATTGGCACATAGTTCCACCTTTGATAGTATTTAGATTGGGTGCACACGCATGACTAAAGTTTTTGAAAAAAATCCTATAAAATGAGGCTAGACCATGAAAGATCCTAACATTACCTATTGTCTTAAGAGTTGTCCAATTAAGGACTCTCTCAACTTTTGAGAGATCTATTTTTAAACACCCTTGGGAAACTACAAAACCAAGATACATAAGCTCTATTTTGAGAAACTCACATTTTTCAAGATTGATCCTCAACTTTGCTTCATGTAACTTGTTCATTACCAAGCCCAAATGTCTTATATTCTCCTCTGCACTCCTATTAAAAATCAAAATGTCATCAACATATACAATGACAAATTTACCAAGAAATTTTGCCAACACCTCATTCATAAGCCCCATGAATGTGCTAGGTGCATTTGTGAGCCCAAAGAGCATCACCAAAAACTCATAGAGCCCTTCATTAATCTTGAAGGTGGTCTTCCACTCATCACCAAGTATGATCCTTATTTGATGATAACCTAATTTCATATCCACCTTTGAAAAGAAACATGCTCCACACAAATTGTCCATTAGGTCTTCTATTCTTGACATTGGAAACCTATATCTTATGGTTATCTTTTTGATGGCTTGTGAATCTATGCACATCTTCCATTTCCCATCTTTCTTAGGCACTAAGATAGTGGGAATGGCACATGTGCTCAAGCTTTTCCTTATGAACCCCTTATCTAGTAATTCTTGGACTTTTTTGGAAATTTCTTCATTTTGACTTGGTGTCATCTTATAGGCAGCTTTGTTGGGCAAATTAGCTCCTAGTATGAGATCTATTTGATGGTTAACATCTCTCATGGGTGGCAAAGAATCTATAATATCTTCTCCCATTATGCCTTTGTACTGGTATATTAACTTCTACACCTCCTTTGATACTTCCTCCTTTGGGGTTACTTTGGGTTCCTCTTTAGGCTTGACTATGATGGAATATCCCTAATTTCCCTCATGTTTCATCATTGTCAATAATTCCTTTTGTCTGATTAACATGACACTAGAGCCTACATGAATTCCATCCCCTTTTTAAGGGAGTGGATCCATTTGAAACTTCTTTCCATTTTTAATGATAACATAGAAGTTCTTCTTCCCATCATGGACTTCTTTGACATCATATTTCCATGGCCATCCTAACAACAAGTGACATGCATCCATAGGAAAGATATCACATAGAAATTTATCCATATATTCTCCTATCTCAAATTTTACCCATGCTTGTTCATGAACTAACACATGTTTCCCTTTATTGAGCCAAGATACCTTATAAGGATCCACATGGGGTAATCTTTTCAAATTAATTTTCTCTACCATTTCAATTGATACTATTTTTTATGTAGACCTTGAATCCATAATGACTTTGCAAATCTTATTATGGGACTTACAAGTGGTTTTGAAGAGTCTTTTCCTTTTGGGAGGCTCCTTGGAGTGAGGGAGCTTCAAAAATTTCCTTCTCAGAATCCAATTTGCACCATCCAAGATAGGTCATGCTTTGCTTATAGGTGATGTTACACTTTGGTTATCTTCCTCTTGCACTTGTTTTGTTCTCCTTTCTCCCATGTATGAAATTTTAGCTTTTTTAGGACACCTAATCATAGTATGTTCCACTTGGTGGTAGTTAAAACACTTTTTGGTGAAAATAGGGGAACTTATACCTTGGTTTCCAAATCTTCCCCTTCCATTGTTCCTCCCCCAAAATGAACCTTTCAATTTTCCACCCCTATGTTGTGAGTCTACACTTCCCTCTATGGTATGTGAATCTTCAAAACTTTGGTGAATTTTCTGTTAGCCAAATGTACCTCTGCCCCTAAATCCTCTTCCACCTCTATTTCTTTTACTAGGTTCTCCTCTTCTCCTTATCTTTTCCTCCACCCTAAGTTCTAATTGGAAGAACTTGTGTATTGTAGTAGGGGTGAGGATTCTTATTTCATCTTGTATGTTTGGCCTAAGTCTATTAAGGCACCTAGCTAACTTCTCCACTTCACTCTCTCGTTTCCTAGCCCTCAAACTGAGCTTATGGAACTTCTTGGTGTAACAAATTACATCTAGGTCTCTTTGTCTTAATTTTATCAACTTCTTATGCATTTTCACTATTAGAATGAATTTAGAATAACTGAGAGGGGAGGGGTGAATTAGTTATCCTCAGGTCTAGATGTAGCAAATAAAAACTTTATGTATTTTAGATCTACTCGGTAGTAGTAGCATAAGTTAGCAACTTTAATCATGCAATTTACTGTCAATTGAAATTAGCTTGTAGAAACATAACAGTAAAACAAACCATAAGCATTCACACAAGTTGACACAAGTATTTAATGTGGAAACCCAATATGGGAAAAACCACCAGTAACATGCTACCAAGTTTTCACTCTTCTGAAGTGAGCTCTGTGAGGAGCCAACCCTGTTAAAGGTTACAATAACGCACTACTAGGTGTGACCTAGTTAAAGGATTTAATTTCCCTGTCAGGAGTGGCCTTGTTAGAGGACTTAGAACATTCCACCTAAATGTCACCTTGTTAGAGGATTTATACAAATGACTGTTAGGTCAACCTTGTTAAAGGATTTTAAACAATACAATGGTTAGAAAGTAATCAGCAGTTGTGATCTGATACATACAACTTATTTTGCAAATTCAGATCCAATTACAACTCTGATGTTAACTTACTCGATAGCCTGCATTGTCATTTCAACCTTTTGATCTGCTTGGAAATCCATTAAGCAATCACACATGCAACTCTTTGCTTCTGTATTCAGCCTTCTCTGCTAGATCATGCCAAACAGTAAATCAACTATGCAACACTTTTGCATACACATACACACTTAATGAATAACCACTTGAGGTTATCATAAACCTCTTTGTCTAGGTCATATAATTCTTTTGCTTCTTAAACAAGATCGTAGATCTTAGGTTAGGTCAGATCCAATGGATCATTCCATCTTTGCATTACATTTACTTCTCCAAAGTAGTCTCTAATTAAATCTTGAAACCATGCATTAATTACGGTTACCCATACATTAAATGGCATGGATCAATCTTTAATTAACATTACATAACCCAATAAAATTAACTAAGTCAGCCAGAGATCTCAAATCTCATCATTAATCCAATTACTGTAAATTGGCCAACATCACTGTTTCTACTTGGCAATTTTGCCGATGCTTGGCATTGAACAAATTTTCTCATCACAAACAAATTTTCTCCGCACAAGCAACTTTGCTTGGCATAGAACAACCAAAAAAATTGTCTTTGAAAGATAAACAACTAATTACTTTGCCAGAGTGCCAACTGATCAAGTACCCTTTTATTTTCCTTAACTCAACCATTCACTTGCTCTTCTTGTTAAATTTTCTTCATCAAAAATAGATATCGTACTCAAACAGATAACAATAGTATCACTAGTTAAGGTTTGACAGCAATGACAAAATAACAATTGCTTGCATTGTCACTTTCCAACATTTCACTTCATTGTCTCCTGGTAAGAATTGAGGCTTGATCATGATATTCATTCTCTCCCATGAGGTAATCTTCTTCTTTCCTTCTTGCGCTCTTTCTTCTTGCATCATATTCTACCATACTAAAGTTGAGCCCTTCAATTTCAACTTAGCCAATTGAACCCTCTTTTATTCTACAACTTCTTTATAGTCAAAGTGGCTATTTAGTGCTTCAATCCAATCTAGCAAATCCTCCATTCAAGTTCCCACTATAGAGGGATAAAACTTCAATTTTATCCTTGGTTATACATTTTAAGGCATCCAAGGACAATTTCTAAACCTTTGGCATGTCTTCATCTTTCCTTTCTATCATAAGTTCCTCATTATCATCTTCTATATCTGACTCATCTCCCCACTTTGTCACCACTTTACCTTTCTCCCTCTTGTGGTCTTGGGTTACCTTCACTTCTTCTCTCATTCTAGCTTCTATTAGCATTTCTTCTACCATTTTCCTAACATAATCTTGGGTCATAGCCTTTGGAGGCATTGAGCTAGCCTCTAGTTCTTCTATGTTTGACATACACCAAACCTAATAAATGTTTGGCTCTAATACCACACTGATGCAGAGAGTCTTGGGTTTTGAATCAAATTGATTTCATAGGATGTTTCCTAGGCTCTTTGAACCATCCAATGGTTCTTTATTTTTTTCTTCTTCTTCACCTTCCCAAGGTGTCCAAGTACTTTTCTTAGGGATCCTCCCAAGGCCTTCCCCTAAAACAATTCCCAATTATCCAAGGAATTCCAAACTCCTCCTCTAACAACCTTTCTCTTCACTTATTCTATCAATCACTCAAACCCTTGCAATTAGGATCTTGATCTTGACTTGGATAAGGCCATGTGTGAATTTGATTCACCTTATTTCCACTAAATTTCATGCTCCTAATTCCTTTTGGTTCCACTCTAAGAACCCCACAATCTGATCTTGTAGAAAATAGGCCTAGTATAGACCTAATTGAATTAGCTCTAATTGATGAGTTTTTGGGCCATATTTCTCAAAATTTTTGAAATAACCCCAACATATAATACCAATTTTGGATACCCTTTATCCCCCTTCTTGAAATATTTCAGAATGGGTTCTGGGTTCCTTCTTTGATTAGGTCAACACGTAGGGGCTCAAATTAGGCCTTCATAGGTCTTAACCAAGCTATGAAATTGATAAAATTAAATCTCTTCACCAATAAATTAGGAGCATTCAACCAATAGTTGGACTAGGTATGTATGATCTCAAAGCTTCCTTTCATGCACTACTATCACAACCACACACCTACATTTGCACATTCTATTCACCATTTCCTCTCAACAGGCTTGTCACATTTCTTATGCCAAGCCTAGGGCTTCATGGGAAAAATGGTGTTTCTGCTTGCACAACTCTACCACATAAAAATATACTAATATACAACCTATTCTAACATTCCTCAAAGAGTCATTGTGTTCCCATGGTAGAGTGTCATAATTTAGGGCCTTTTGCATGCAAACCCTCTGTTGAAGAATTTACAGACCCGTTTGGATTCTAACTAACACAACATCAATCTACGATGACTTCAAGACTTAAAATCAAATGCAGAGAAAGTTAAAACATAAAATTACACTACCATTCTCTGGAATTACTTCTACCAATCCATACAAAGTCCTACACTACTCTGAAACAACAAATAAACATAGAAAACACAGTAATTGTGGAGCAAAACTTAATTT
Organism: Chamaecyparis obtusa; assembly: GCA_027943335.1. Lineage (NCBI taxonomy): Eukaryota > Viridiplantae > Streptophyta > Pinopsida > Cupressales > Cupressaceae > Chamaecyparis > Chamaecyparis obtusa. The sequence continues at coordinate 172,317 of BSBK01008987.1, read as the reverse complement.
TTCATTCCCAAGCTGTCAACAACCTCTAAAAATTGGTTTGAAGGCCTTTTAAAATCATTTGGAATATTTGCAACCACCTATGGAATCATTGAGCACAACATTGGAAAATTTTCTCACAAATGTTGGAAATTTGCACTTTGCAAGTATGCAACTTTTACATTTTTTGCAACTTGTCAATTTTGAACTCGACCAGATTCCAAGCTACTCTAATCACTTAAAAAAGAACCCTAAAAATCTTAGGTGTCTCCTGGACCTTGGAAAAGATATGACTAGGAAGGACTACACTAGGGCTCATAACACTTTCTTGTGACTTATTTCAAAGCACAAGAAAAATGAACCTTATAGGTCACCAAACACCAAACTATACAAAATTGCCTTAAAGGATTACAAAACATGATTGTAGCTCATGAACCACTTGTTCCCCTAAACCATTGGCCCTTTTCCATTTTTGGAGATAAGGAGGAGAAAATGAAGAACAAAAACTAAACTGTAACTACTTAACTTGGGAAGAGTTTTTTTGGTGTTTGGATATTTGTTTTTCTTCTATTTTTTATGTTTTTCATCAATGCCAAAGGGGGAGATTGTTAAGATATTCCTATTGGTAGTTTTTTCATTGATGGAAAAAATTGTGAACTTTTTTATTGTGCTCTCAATAATGAAAAGAAATTGATCTATTTTGTGCAGTATTATATGTAACAAATGTTGTGGATAATTTTCCTTGGTTTGGTAATGGTGATATATTTTTTTGGTTCATCTATTGTATTCTGTGAATAAAGTTTGGATGGTTACCTTTGGCTATTGTGTTTAGAGTTCTTTCTAAGTATCCTCACTATTCAGTCATTCATGCAGTACATTGGTAATTTTTGGTATACTGGTGAAATTCATTTCTAGACTGTTACTTCTTGTTTCTATTCTTTGGGTGATACTAAATTTTTTGGTGATCAATACATGGTTTAGGTTGTGGAATTCACATTGACCCTAGAATATAAGAATTTTTTAGTGCTTTTTTATTAAATATGGATATCCTATGTAAGACTTATCTTTGGGTCGCATCGTAGCGTGGTATGAATTTATGATATGTGTGACCTATCTTTTAGGTCTAAGGCTAGTATGTTGATCACCGTTATCTCAAGATACCTTATTTTGTATTCAAGAAAATGTGTTTTTCTAGTCTAACATATGTTTTTAGTTCAACGGATTCATAAATGTGTGTGTGTGTGTGTGCGCGCGCGCACACCAAGTTGTGAACCAAAAGGGGGTATAAGTGGACACATTTTTTCTGAAATTGGGTAAATCTAAACTTGGAACAGACGTTTGATGGTCATGCACTCAAAATAAGATGTGTAAAAAATAAAACTTATAGTACTCTGAATCTAGTTTATAAAACACTAAAGTTTTAGAAAAACCAATAAGATTAAGAGGTTCAAACCTCATGTGTATGAAAACCTTTTCCTAATTTTTTCAGAAAAAATAACATAGTTGTTTCCGTGCGTTGTACAAAATATATAGTTATATTTAGTATTTTTCAAATCCCTTTGGTAGTATGATATTTAAGAGTTATATCTAGAAGTTGTGTATAATTTTGTAATTTTCTGATAAGCATTTTTTTATTTGATTTTTTGAAGTGACCGTATCTTGAAATTTTGGTTCCTATTCATGCGCTGGGCAAAACTTGCATCAAAATAATAAAAAATGAAAACTTTTTTTTAAAAGTGTATAGAATCAAGTGTAGAACAATAATATTTAATTTATTTTTAATTTGGTTAATTATATCAAAAGTTATTAAAAAAATGTTAGACATATGTCTGTGAGGACTGTCAAGACACTGGTAAAGAAAATTAAAGTTTATTAATGCTAATGTTGTCAAAAAATAGAAAAATTTATATGGTTAGAAAGCTAAGTAGATGTATGAGATTATGGTGAAAATTATAAAGCTACCCATTTGACAAATTGCAAACTTGATGAAGATAAAGTCGAGAATTCATCTTACAAGATTAAAAAATGTCTAAAAGAACACAAAAGGAGGGAAAGTGAGCCTCCAAGCCTTCGGGTCATTTTCCAAGCTTCTTCCCAAGCCATAACCCAATCAGGTTTCTAAATTTCAAATAACCTAATCAGGTTCTGAAAAACAAAAAGTACATTTTCACCTCCCCCATAACCTGATTGGGTTTTGAAGAATAAAATGCACAATTTTCACTTCTTCAAAACCTGATCGGGTTATGAAGAAGTAAAAATTATGTATTTTACTCTCTCTCTCTCTCTCTCTCTCTCTCTCTCTCTCTCTCTCTCTCTCTCTCTCTCTCTCTCTCTCTTCTTTATTCTGAACTAGCTCCCTCAAGTAATTATACTTGATAGCTATATGCTTTGTCTTAGAGTGCATAATAGGATTTTTAGAAATATTAATAGCACTCATGTTATCACAATATATGACAACTAGGTCAGTGATTTCTTCCTTCATACCTTTTAGTAGTATCTTCAACCACACAATGTTAGAATAGTTAACTGTTTCTGCCATATACTCGGCTTCAACTGTAGATTGTGAGGTGCAGTTTTGTTTCTTGCTTGTCCAGGAGATCAATCTTTTTCCTAAAAGAAATGCTCCACCAGTAGTGCTTTTCCTATCATCAACATTTCTAGGCCAATCAAAGTCAGTGAAAACTTTGAGTTCAAACTTATCATTCTTTTTGTAGTATAGACCATAGTCATCAGTTCCTTTCAAATATCTTAGAATCCTTTTTACTGCCATCATGTGAGTTTCCTTGGGATTAGCAAAAAACCTTGCAACAATTCCACCAGCTAGGGTAATATCAAGTCTAGTGTGTACAACATACTGTAGTTTTCCAATCATTGATCTGTAGAGTGTTTGGTTCACTTCTTTTGTGTCATCATCTTTTGTCAGCTTCTGTCTAGTAGCCATGGGTGTACTCACTGGTTTGGACTCTTCCATTCCAAAAATTTTCAGTATCTCTTTGATATATTTAGATTGAGTGATATAGATACCATTCTTCATTTGATAAATTTTTAAGCCAACAAAGAATTTTATTTTACCAAACATAGACACCTCAAACATAGTTTGCATCTCTGTTGCAAATTTTTGACATAAGACATCTTGTCCATGTCATCTACAAAAATTTTAGCTAATAATGTACCTTTGCTTTGCTCTATCTTTAACTACAAGTTGTTGTTGTCATTGGTTCTTGCAAATCCAATCTTGATCAGATAATTGTGCAATCTCTCATACCGTGCTCTTGGCACTTGCTTCAATCCATATAATGCTTTGTGCAATCTACAAACCATATCCTTTTTGTTTGGGTCTATAAAACCATCATCTTGCTCAATATATACTTCTTCTTCCAAGATACTATTGAGAAATGCATATTTCACATCCATCTGATAAACTTTGAAACCTTTATAGGCTGCATATGCAAGTAAGGTTCTGACACCTTCCAATCTTGCAACTAGGGTGAAGGTTTCACTATAGTCAATTCCTTCCTCCCATGCATAACCCTTGCATACCAGTCTAGCTTTGTTTCTTGTCACATCCCCATGTTCATTCAGCTTGTTCCTGAATACCCACTTTGTGCCAATTACATTTTTATCCTTCGACCTAGGTACAAGTGTCCAAGTTTTGTTCTTCTCAATTTGTTCAATTTCCTCATTCATTGCTTGTATCCAATCATCATTTTATAAAGCATATTTCATTATATTGGGCTCAAATTCACATAACAGACATGTGCCATTTTTCAACTTACTTCATGTCATAACAGCAAAATCCTTTGATCCAATGATTTGATCAAAATTGTGATTTCTTCTCACATATTTTTCTAGAGTAGGCTCAGTCCTTGCTTTAGGTTCATTGTCTGTATTCAGTTATGGTTGATTATGTGACTCAGCATCTCCATCAAATAGCTCGACATTCACTTCCAGTTGCTTGGCAACTCCACTCTATGACATGTCAAGTGCATGTTGTTGTTCAGTGGTAGTCTCAAGTAGTGAATTAGAATCTTCCTCATCCAGATATATGAATGATTTGTAGCTTTCAGGCTCTTGTGTACTTTCAGCTTCATTTCTTTTTGCAAACTCATCAATTCTTACATTTACACTTTCAACAATTTTGTTACTATTAGAATTCAAACATTTGTATGCTCTGCTTTTTGTTGAATAACCAAGGAATATGCCTTCTTCACCTTTAGCATCTAGTTTTCCATTTTTGTTGTCTTTCAGTATAAAAAATTTGCTTCCAAATACTTTAAAGTACTTTACACTAGGTGCATAACCATACCAAAGTTCATAAGGTGTAGCATTTTTACCTTTGTTGACTTGAACTCTATTCAGTGTATAGACTACAGTACTTACAGCTTCTTTCCAATATTTATGTGCAACATTTTTCTCCATCATTAGTGTTCTAGCACATTCCATGATAGATTTGTTCCTTCGTTCAACAATACCATTTTGTGGAAGTCCTGGGTGCGGACATCTGTCTCTTTATGCCTCGGTCATTGCACAACCTGTTAAACTCATTAGAAATAAACTCTCCACCTTTGTCAAATCTTAAGCATTTCAAACTTTTGCCTATTTCCTTTTCAACTTTAGCTAAGTACCATTTAAATAACTAGAATACATCAAATTTTTCCTTGAGAAACATTACAGTCATCATCCTTGAATAATCATCAACAAATAGAATAAAATATCTAGCACCACAATAGCTTCTTTCTCCAATGGGACCACAAAGATCAGTATGGACCAATTCTAGAATTTCCTCTGATATATGTGTTTTACTCTTGAAACTAGACTTAGTCATCTTTCCTAGTTGACATTGTTTACACATAGCATTCTCAGGTTTCTTTAACTTAGGTAGCCCTCTAACCTTTTTCAATTTACTTATGCTTACCAAGTTATCAAAGTTCACATGACACAACCTCTTATGCCATAACCAAACATCATTGTATTGTGCAAACAAACATGTTTCTTTAGATAAATCCAGATAAAATAAGTTACCTTTAGTCTGAACACCACTTCCAACTAATTCTCCAATAGAATCATAGATCTTTGATTTTCTATGATGGAATTCAACTTTGTAACCAGAAGTGTTCAGCTATGCAACACTCAACAAATTATATTTAAGATCATCAACCCAATACACATTATCACATCTAATTTTGTTAGTCAAGTTAATCAATCCTTTACCTTTGATAAGACATGGTGCATCATTACCAAATTTAACATATCCTCCTTTACATTGGTTTAGGGTTTCAAACTTATCTTTTTCACCAGTCATATGATGGGAACAACCACTGTCAATGATCCAACAATAATTTTTACTCATATAAGAGATTAGTGAGGTTTTCTCATCATCATCAGAATCTTCTTTCATTGCAACATAAACAACTTCTATATCATTGTCATCAGAATTATCAGTGTCATTGTCAGAAGTTTCTTCAGCAATATAACAAGATTTCTTACCTTTGTCTTTGTATTCCTTATATTTCCTGAAGTCTCAGTCATCCTTTCTATCTTTGTATTCTTTGTATTTGTTGTCCTTTCTTTCATCCTTTTCATTCTTTTCATGACATCTAGGATCTATATGACCAACTTTGTTGCATGAAAAACAAATAATAGGAAGTTTACCTCTCTATTTTCCTTTTCCTCTGGAAAGCCTTTTTTCCATAAGTGCTTCAAGTTCTTCAAGATCATCATTAGAAGTGTCACTATAACTGTCCACATGTTTCTTTCCTTTCTTAGATTTATTGAGAACCAGCTATGATCTAAAAGCATAATCAATCCCTTGTGGATTATAGTTATCATAATTTGACCTTTCAAATGCAGTGAGTTTGCCTATCAGATTTTCTAGATTTAGATTATTGTTAGGAGTACATCTCAATTCTTGAATTGAAAAAACTCTAATAGCATATACAAGAAGTAAAGTTCTTAGTACCTTGCTCATAATAGTGTTCTCATCAATTGTTCCATTAGCTCCTCTAATGACATTTACAACTTCTTTTACTCTACCATAGTACTGATTAACATTTTCACCTTCTTGCATTTTCATTTCATCAAACTTACATCTTAGAATTTTTGATTTATCTCTTAGAACATTTGTGTCTCCACCATAGATAGTTGCAAGTTTTTCCCACATCTGCTTTACATTTGTGCATCTCTTTATATCATCAAACTCTGAATAACTCAATGAGGAGGTGATCTCCAACATTGCTTGATTGTGCTCTTGATTTTATTTTAGTTGAGCAGCTATGAGAGGAGTAGAGGGTGATACATAGTCATTTTCAATAAGTCTCTTAGCATCATCTCCAATACCAGCCAAATGCAGTTTCATCAAACTCTACCATGCAGGGAAGTTATCTTTGTTCAGCTTAGGAACCTCCTTCTTATACATCTTGATCTTTTCGCTCCAATTACCTTCAAACTATTTTTAGGAGACCAAAGCTCTAATACCAATTGTTAGAATGAATTGAGAATAACTGAGAGGGGAGGGGTGAATCAGTTATCCTCAGGTCTAGATGTAGCAAATAAAAACTTTCTATATTTTAGATCTACTCGGCAGAAGTAGCATAAGTCAGCAACTTTAATCATGCAGTTTACTGTCAATTGAAATTAGCTTGTAGAAACATAATAGTAAAACAAACCATAAGCATTCACACAAGTTGACACAAGTATTTAATGTGGAAACCCAATATGGGAAAAACCACCAGTAACATCCTACCAAGTTTTCACTCTTCTGAAGTGAGCTCTGTGAGGAGCCAACCCTGTTAAAGGTTACAATAACACATTGTTAGGTGTGACCTGGTTAAATGATTTAATCACCCTATTAGGAGTGGCCTTGTTAGAGGACTTAGAACATTCCATCTAAATGTCACCTTGTTAGAGGATTTATACAAATGACTGTTAGGTCAACCTTGTTAAAGGATTTTAAATAATACAATGGTTAGAAAGTAATCAGCAGTTGTGATCTGATGCATACAAATTATTTTGCAAATTTAGATCCAATTACAACTCTGATGTTAACTTACTGGATAGCCTACATTGTCATTTCAACCTTCTGATTTGCTTGGAAATCTGTCAAGCAATCACACATGCAACTCTCTACTTTTGTATTCAGCCTTCTCTGCTAGATCATGCCAAACAGTAAATCAACTATACAACACTTTTGCATACACATACACACTTAATGAATAACCCCTTGAGGTTATCATATACCTCTCTGTGTAGGTCAGATAAATATTTTTCTGCTTAAACAAGATCGTAGATCTTAGGTTAGGTCAGATCCAATGGATCATTCCATCTTTGCATTACATTTACTTCTCCAAAGTAGTCTCTAATTAAATATTGAAACCATGCATTAATTACAGTTACCCATACATTAAATGGTGTGGATCAATCTTTAATTAACATTACATAACCCAATAAAATTAACTAAGTCCGCTAGAGATCTCAAATCTCATCATTAATCCAATTACTGTAAGTTGGCCAACATCACTGTTTCCACTCAGCAATTTCGCTGATGCTCGACATTGAACAAGTTTTCTCTTCACAAACAACTTTTCTTAGCACAAGCAACTTTTCTTGGCATAAGCAACTTTTCTCAGCATAAGCAACTTTGCTCGACACAGAACAGCCAGAAAAACTATCTTTGAAAGATAAACAACTAATTACTTTGCCAGACTGCCAACTGATCAAGTACCTTTTTTTTTCCTTAACTCAACCATTCACTTGGTCTTCTTGTTAAATCTTCTTCATCAACAAAAGATATGGTACTCAAACAGATAAAAATAGTCTCACTAGTTAAGGTTTGATAGCAATGACAAAATAACAATTGCTTGCATTATCACTTTCCAACATTTCACTTCATAGTCTCCTGGTAAGAATTGAGGCTTGATCATGATATTCATTCTCTCCCATGAGGTAATCTTCTTCTTTCCTTCTTGCACTCTTTCTTCTTGCATCATATTTTACCATACTAAAGTTGAGCCCTTCAATTTCAACTTAGCCAATTGAACCCTCTTTTATTCTACAACTTTTTTGTTGTCAAAGTGGCTATTTAGTGCTTCAATCCAAGCTACCAAATCCTCTCCATTCAAGTTCCCACTATAGAGGGATAAAACTTCAATTTTATCCTTGGTTAGAGATTTTAAGGCATCTAAGAATAATTTATAATCCTTTGGCATGTCTTCCTCTTTCCTTTCTATCATAAGTTCCTCATTATCATCTACTATATCTGACTCATCTCCCCACTTTGTCATGACTTTACCTTTCTCCCTCTTGTGGTCTTGGGTTACCTTCACTTCTTCTCTCATTCTAGCTTCTATGAGCATTTCTTCTACCATTTTCTTGACATAATCTTGGGTCATAGCCTTTGGAGGCATTGAGCTAGCCTCTAATTCTTCTATGTTTGACATACATCAAACCTAATAAATGTTTGGCTTTGATACCACACTGATGCAGAGAGTCTTGGGTTTTGAATCAAATTGATTTCATAGGATGTTTCCTAGGCTCTTTGAACCATCCAATGGTTCTTTATTTTTTTCTTCTTCTTCACCTTCCCAAGGTGTCCAAGTACTTTTCTTAGGGATCCTCCCAAGGCCTTCCCCCAAAACAATTCCTAATTATCCAAGGAATTCCAAACTCCTCGTCTAACAACCTTTCTCTTCACTTATTCTATCAAACACACAAACCCTTGCAATTAGGATCTTGATCTTGACTTGTATAATGCCATGTTTGGATTTGATTCACCTTATTTCCACTAAATTTCATGCTCCTAATTCCTTTTGGTTCCACTCCAAGAACCCCACAATCTGATCTTGTAGAAAATAGCCCTAGTAGAGACCTAATTGAATTAGCTCTAATTGATGAGTTTTTGGGCTATATTTCTCAAAATTTTGAAATAACCCCAACATATAATACTAGTTTTGGATACCCTTTATCCCCCTTCTTGAAATAATGTAGAATGGGTTCTGGGTTCCTTCTTTGATTAGGTCAAGACATAGGGGCTCAAATTAGGCCTTCATAGGTCTTAACCAAGCTATGCCATTGATAAAATTAAATCTCTTCACCAATAAATTAGGAGAAATCAACCAATAATTGGAATAGGTATGTATGATCTCAAAGCTTCCTTTCATGCACTACTATCACACCCACACACCTACATTGGCACATTCTATTCACCATTTCCTCTCAACAGGCTTGTCACATTTCTTATGCCAAGCCTAGGGCTTCATGGGAAAAATGGTGTTTCTACTTCCACAACTCTACCACATAAAAATATACTAATATACAACCTATTCTAACATTCCTCAAAGATTCATTGTGTTCCCATGCTAGCGTGTCATAATTTAGGGCCTTTTGCATGCAAACCCTCTGTTGAAGAAATTACAGACCCGTTTGGATTCTAACTGACACAACATCAATCTATGATGACTTCAAGACTTAAAATCGAATGCTAAGAAATATAAAACATAAAATTACACTAGCATCCTTTGGAATTACTTCTACCAATCCGTACAAAGTCCTACACTACTCTAAAAGAACAAATAAACAAAGAAAACACAGTAATTGTGGAGCAAAACTTAACTTTTCATTCCCAAACTGTCAACAACCTCTAAAAATTGGTTTGAAGGCCTTTTAAACTCATTTGGAATATTTGCAACCACCTATGGAACCATCGAGCACAACATTGGAAAATTTTCTCATAAATGTTGGAAATTTGCACTTTGCAAGTATGCAACTTTTACATTTTTTGCAACTTGTCAATTTTGAACTCGACCAGATTCCAAGCTACTCTAATCACTTAAAAAAGAACCCTAAACATCTCAGGTGTCTCTTGGACCTTGGAAAAGATATGACCAGGAAGGACTACACTAGGGCTCATAACACTTCCCTGTGACTTATTTCAAAGCACAAGAAAAATGAACCTTATAGGTCACCAAACACCAAAGTATACAAAATTGCCTTAAAGGCTTACAAAACATGATTATGGCTCATGAGCCACTTGTTCCCCTACACCATTGGCCCTTTTCCATTTTTGGAGATAAGGGGGAGAAAATGAAGAAGATAAACTAAACTGTAACTACTTAACTTGGGGAGAGTTTTTTTGGTGTTTGGATATTTGTTTTTTTTCTATTTTTGAAATTTTTCATCAATGCCAAAGGGGGAGATTGTTAAGATATTCCTATTGGTAGTGTTTTCATTGATGTCAAAAATTGTGTACCTTTTTATGTGCTTTAAATAATGAAAAGAAATTGATCTATTTTGTGCAGTATTATATGGTAACAAATGTTGTGGATAATTTTCCTTGGTTTGGTAATGGTGATATTTTATTTTGGTTCATCTATTGTATTCAGTGAATAAAGTTTGGATGGTTACCTTTGGCTATTGTGTTTAGAGTTCTTTCTAGGTATCCTCACTGTTCGGTCATTCATGCAGTACATTGGTAATTTTTGGTATACTGGTGAAATTCATTTCTAGACTGTTACTTATTGTTTCTATTCTTTGGTTGATGCTAAATTTTTTGGTTATCAATACATGGTTTAGGTTGTGGAATTCACATTGACCCTAGAATATATGAATTTTTTAGTGCTTTTTTATTTGATATGGATATCCTATGTAAGATCTATCTTTGGGTTGCATTGTAGCGTGGTATGAATTTATGATATGTGTGACCTATCTTTTAGGTCTAAGGCTAGTATGTTGATCACCGTTATCTCAAGATACCTTATTTTGTATTCAAGAAAATGTTTTTTTCTAGCCTGACATATGTTTTTAGTTCAACAGATTCATAAATGTGTGTGTGTGTGTGTGCACCAAGTTGTGAACCAAAAGGGGGTATAAGTGGACACATTTTTTCTAAAATCAGCTAAATTTGTATTTGGAACAGACGTTTGAGGGTCATGCACTCAAAATAAGAAGATGTGTAAAAAATAAAACTTATAGTACTCTGAATCTAGTTTATAAAACACTAAAGTTTTAGAAAAACCGATAAGATTAAGAGGGTCAAACCTCATGTGTATGAAAATCTGTTCCTAATTTTTTTAGAAAAAAATAACATAGTTGTTTCCGTGCGTTGTACAAAATATATAGTTATATTCTTTATTTTTCAAATCCCTTTGGTAGTATGATATTTAAGAGTTATATCAAGAAGTTGTGTATAATTTTGTAATTTTTTGATAAGTATTTTTTTATTTGATTTTTTGAAGTGACTGTATCTTGAAAATTTGGTTCCTATTCGTGCGTTGGGCAAAACTTGCATCAAAATAATTGAAAATGAATTTTTTTTTAAAAAGTGTATAGAATCAAGTGTAGAATAATAATATTTAATTTATTTGTAATTTGCTTAATTATATCAAAATTTATTAGTAAAATGTTAGACGTGTCTGTGAGGACTGTCAAGACACTGGTAGAGAAAATTAAAGTTTACTATGCTAATGTTGTCAAAAAATAGAAAAAATTATATGGTTAGAAAGCTAAGTAGACGCATGAGATTATGGTGAAAGTTATAGAGCTACCCATTTGACAAATTGCAAACCTGATGAAGATAAAGTTGAGAATTCATCTTACAAGATGAAAAAACATCTAAAAGAACACAAAAGGAGGGAAAATGAGCCTCCAAGCCTTTGGGTCATTTTCCAAGTTTCTTCCCAAGCCATAACCCATTCGGGTTTCTAAATTTCAAATAACCTGATCAGGTTTTGAAAAAAAAAAAGTACATTTTCACCTCCTCCATAACGTAATCAGGTTCTGAAGAATAAAATGCACAATTTTCACTTCTTCAAAACCTGATCGAGTTATGCAAAAGTAAAAATTATGCATTTTACTCTCTCTCTCTCTCTCTCCCTCTCTCTCTCTCTCAATCCTTCTTTGTTCTTAGTTTTTCAGAACCCGATTGGGTTCTGAGGAATTAGGAGCATTGAGCCTTTATGTTCTCATAACTCGATTAGGTTCTATTGAATTAGGAACGTTGCCTTCTTCAACAGTCTTAAAACTGTCATTGCAAGTTGTCTCGAGGTCCCACTACTAATTTTCTATTGTTTTACGCCAGTAACAAATAGGTCTACACTTTTTGCATATTTTTTCTTTCCAATGATTGAATTGTGTTGTTTATTGGTGTTTTTTATGTTATTTTATCATTGTAAGTGGACATTTCAAGAAAATAGTTGATTTGTTCTTATGTTTTGGATTTGATGTTCATGATATTATTCGTAGGGTCTATTCAATACGAACAATGGGAAAGAACAAAAGAGGAACAATTGAACAATGAGAGATAGAAAAAGAAAGACAAAGGGAGTGCATGAGGAGAATATGACAAGGTACATCATTAAATGCATGCAATGTAAGTGATGAAAATGAAAATGTTAATGTTAATGTGAGAAATGCACCTAATTCATCTAATGCGCCATTTCAATTCGATGTCATTAATGAACAAAATGCACATAATGAAAATGAAAATGTTCAACATACACCAATTGAAATGATGGGGATAAATGCACCTAATTCATCTAATGAACCATTTCAATTCGATGACATTAATGAAAAAAATGCACATGATGAAAATGAAAATGTTCAACATACACCAATTGAAATGATGGGGATAAATGCACCTAATTCATCTAATGTAAATGTAGAGCATGCAGCTATGTTAACACCTCATAGAATAATTCATAGAAAACCAAAGTTTCTAATTAACATTGATGAAAATATTTTGAGGCCAATGCATGATAAAATTTCAAAAATAAATTGTAGAATAAATGTTAAAAATATTGGGAATAACTATTTTGAAAAATTGAATCAAAGTGGAAGATGTCAAGTAGTTGTTGAAATGATTAAGAATCTAAAATTTAGAGAGACAATGACAATTGTGGGGTTGAGAACATTTGAAAATAGTACTGAGAGAACCAATGTGAGAAATCTATTTGATGCATACCACGTCATTGGTTCAAAATCACACAGTAAAGATGCTAATGTTACTCGATGTGTCCTCACATCAACTATAATGGGAAAGGAAATGAAAAAATCTCATATAGTAAGAAAAAAAAAAGAAAGTCATTAAGGATAGGTAGATCAACATTACAGAGAGCCTTACACAAGTGAGACAAAATTGAGGAACCAAACACTAATTCTCTTTGGTCATTCTCAGGTAGACTCCCACACAAGGACAAGGTTGTTGTCAATGCATTAAGAACATTAATTGAAAATTTATGGCATGACAACACAAGGGTTTCACCCAACCAAAGAGACATTGTTAGGAGGAGAATCATATCTACAAATCATATGCCACATCCAAAACACTTTTTGGATATGACACAAACACAATTTTATGAAAGATTCCTCCAAAGAGTTCCTCAAATTAAAATTAGTCAAAGATTTTTTGAAATGGAAAAACCCTTTTATGTCAAGATTAATCATGCATGTACCACATGTTGAAAGGTACATATTGGATTTTCCATGCATTATGATATATATCATCATGTTTGTTTTACTTTGCACACTAACACTATTTTGCAGGAATGTGGTCTTCAAGCACCTCCTACGTCATCAAGAGATTTTATGTCAAGTGTATTATGCAATCAAGATGATGGTTGCATTTATTATAAGATGATTTTTTTGAATGGATCTTGTAGTGCATGTGGTGGTATGAGAAAGTTGTGGATATGTCACCATCTAGAGAGCACAAATGAGATTGGAAATAAACTAGTTTCTTTTGCAAAATACAAGATAGTAACTTATGGTCTAAAAGATGGAAAAGAACTTAAGAGGTTTGAGTTAGTGAAAAATGATATATGCGTAGATGATTTTATGAATATTTTTCAAGAGAAACTAGTTTATGAGTACATATGTCATTCATATAGAGCTAGGTGGTTGGATGAGCAATTCAATATATGTAAGGATAGTTTCCCCCTTGGTACTATTGTCTCCATTGTTGATTTTGCTGAGAATTATACACTTAAACCTCAGAATGAAGTGCAAGCATTGAATTTCCATTCTATACAAGTGACCATCTTTGTACATATAGCATTCTTGCATGCACATGATAGCACAGACACAGATAGAAATATTTTAAGAGAGTATCACTTCTTCATCAATGATGATTGCACACATTCATCAAAGTTTGTGCAAGGTTGCTTCAAATTTTTCTATGAGAATTTAAGGGAAAGAGGTATTGAGTACAACCAACACATAATATGATCAGACAATTGCACATCACAATTCAAGAATGCAAGGATGTTCTATTGGTTGAGTAGGATGCATGTGACAAGTGGTGTTCAACATTTTTGGAATTTCACCGAGGCAGGGCATGGAAAAGGTGAGCATGATGGTGCAGGTGCATGTGTAAAAAGAGCTCTTGCTAGAGAGGAATTGAAGTATGAAGGTGGTGTAGAGTTAATAAATGTAGAAATAATTGTGCGATGGTGTAACTCTATGATCGGAATAGGTAATGAAGGTAAGTATATGGTTAATAGATTTTTTTAGTTGATAGGTGAATCTAACATTGAAAACTATCTATATTGTTGTACACTTACAGGATCAAGTGACATGCACTCATTTAGAAGTTCAAATGCAACATCACTAGGTATTTATACTAGATTAATGACATATTTTTTCTTGTCTTGTATGAATTTTGTGTGGGAGGAATGTGAATCAAAAGAGTGGTTTGACGAATGGTCTTATAGACCTTTGCAACCACTTGATACATATCAACTTCCTAGAGCACTACGATTGAGCCATTTTGAAGCATCAACGGACTTCGATCACATATCAAACCTAGTTGAACCAGGTAATTTTATTAGGTGGTTAAGTGTTTAGGGTGTTAAATTATTCCTCTATAAATTGTAGGTCATGTATATGGAGTTTTTGCAGATGAGAACAATGAGGAAGGGACTGATTACTTTTTGTGTTGTTGTATTGAGGGAAAAAAGAAATTGACAACTACAGTCATTGATGGAGAGGGTATTGAGTACCCAATAGGATCCATTGTTGTGACAGGGACATGGCTTAGAATGTATGCTATCAAAATATAATGTGTTCTTGTTTGATGACTTTGAGACCTCTTACCATCATTCTATTACACTTTATATGTTGAATTTTGTATTAATTTATGCTTCTATGAAATGCAGTTACCCTATCCAAAAATCCAACAAGTGTTTGTTTGAGGACTATGAGACACATAGAAATATTTTACATTACTTGAACCTTCATGTTGCAATAAATATTCAATTGATAAAGTATATTGGTAGACCTCGTAAGAAGAATTTATGGAAAATTCATGAATCTAAACACGAGGCAATACATGAAACAGTAAGGGTTAGAGCTGATCCATAAGGTTCTCTCAATTAGTTTTGGGCCATCATGAAGAATCATTCTACAAAATGGTAGAATAATTTTGACAATTTTGTATATAAATTTTGTGAAACAATCTAACTTCACTTTTTTGTAAATATAAATGACTATTAAGTGGTATACATGCATATTTGGAGACCACATTTTGTATATTGAAAGAAGATCAAATTGTATATAAAAGTATTCATGGGTTGAATTGTATATATCGAGGGTCCACATTTTGTATAGTTTACTATGTACCATTTAACTAAGAGGATATGAGTGAATTACGATTCATTACAATTACAAAAATGGCTCATGCAGTGGATATCTCATGCTTCTCTAAATTATAATAATGGTTCATTTGTAGTATTTATGTATGTATGTTCATTTTCATATTATGTATTTATGTATGTATCTTTGTCATGCATTATATTTATGTATGTATCTCTCTCTCTCTCTCTCTTCCAAAGAAACTACCTTGAAAATATTCTATCCAACCAAAGTAATAGGCATAATTTACAATAAAAATTATGGTTTTATATGTTATGGTTTGTGGACATTTGAATTGTTTTACTTCTATTTCTACCCAATTTGGCTTAGTGCACCTTGAGAACACTTTGGTCTGACTTATGCTGGAATGTTCTTGATGGTTCACAAGAAAAAAAGGTCTCCCCTAGCATTTACCTAGCCAAATGGAGTTGATGGAGCTAATGGTTTGGTCCCACGATGAATAATTTGAAAGATGCACCATTGAGCAACTTTCAACTGAGCAACAATGCAACTTTTTGCACCAACCGAGATTGGGTCTCCAAATGGAATCCAAGTGGAATCTCCCAAAACTGAGCCATGTGCTTGTAGACCTCCCCAACAGGGTCCTTGTCCACTCCATAGATCTCTAATATCTCTCACGAGTTTTGAGATATGGCTCTCCAAAAATCCCTGCCCAATTTAGCTTAGTGCACCTTGGAAACACTTTGGTTCGACTTGCGCTGGAATGTTCTTGATGGTTCACAAGAAAAATAAGGTCTCCCCTAGCACTTACCCAGCCAACTGGAGCTAATGGTTTGGTCCCATGACAAACGGTTTGAAAGATGCACCATTGAGAAACTTTCAACTGAGCAATAATTCAACTTTTTGCACCAACTGAGATCAAGTCACCTAATCGAATCCAAGTAGAATATCTCAGAACTGAGCTACATGCTTGTAGGCCTTCTCAACATGGTCCTTTTGCACTTCACAGATCTCTTATATCTCTCACAAGGTCTGAGATATGGCTCTCCAAAAATCACTGCCCAATTTGGCTTAGTGCACCTTGGGAACACTTTGGTTTGACTTGCACTGGAACATTCTTGATGTTTCAAAAGAAAAATAAGGCCTCCCCTTGTGTTTACCTAGCCAACTAGAGCTGATGGAGCTGATGGTTTGGTCCCATGACGAACGGTTTGAAAGATGCACCATTGAGCAACTTTCAACTAAGCAACAATGCAACTTTTTGCACCAACTAAGATCAGGTCACCAAACGGAATCTGAGTGGAATTTCCTAGAATTGAACCATGTGCTTTTAGGCCTTCCCAACATAGTCCTTGTACACTTCACATATCTCTGATATCTCTCATGAGGTCCGAGATATGGCTCTCCAAAAATTGCTTCCCAATTTGGCTTAGTTCACCTTGGGAACACTTTGGTCCAACTTGTGCTGGAATGTTCTTGATGGTTTGCAAGAAAAATAAGGTCTCCCCTAGTGTTTACCTAGCCAAATGGAGCTGATGGAGCTGACAGTTTGGTCCCACAATGAATGGTTTGAAAGATGCACCATTGAGCAACTTTCAACTGAGCAACAATGCAACTTTTTGCACCAACCGAGATCGGGTCGCCAAATGGAATCCAAGTGGAATCTCCCATAACTAAGAGACATGCTTGTAGGGCTTCCAAAAATGGTCCTTGTGCACTTCATAGATCTCTAATATCTCTCATGAGGTCCAAGATATGGCTC
>BSBK01008987.1:142500-150000 GCA_027943335.1 Chamaecyparis obtusa | reverse complement strand
AACAATATGTTTCATAGAATACTTCTCTCCCTTTGGATGTATTCTCTCCCTCATGATTTTGTTTACTTTGATGGATATTTCATATTAAGTCATCTCTCCCTTTGGATACTTCTTTCCATCACAAGTTACATCTCTTTACATCTCTCCCATATGGATATTCTCTCCCTTTGACAATAATGCCAAAGTCATATCTCTTTATGTAATATATTCCTTGAATTTCCTTTCCATCAGTAATATAGCTCTGTATTATCCAAAAAATATCTCTGGTGTTCAATGTAGATAAGTACCTTTATGTGTACTGATAAATCTTTGTAGTCCATCTCTTTGCTTGCATCAACATGAATGATCTTCTGATTATGTATAGGCTGATGCAGCCTCCTAGTCAGCTTAGTGACCAATCGACAAGGGTCAAACCCCTAGTCTCTTTCTCAGATACTCAAATGTATCTTTAGGCAATGGCTTGGTGAATATGTCTGCTAATTGTTCCTTGGATTGAATATATTCTAGTATCACCTCTTTCTCTTACACTTGGTCTCTTAAGTAATGATATTTGATAGCAATATGCTTAGTCTTGGCATGCATGACTGGATTCTTTGAAATGTTAATTACACTAGTATTATCACAATAGATAATGACTAGCTCAAGAATTTTCATATTCATACCTTCCAGTAACTATTTGATTCATGCAATATTTGAGGAATTTGTAGCAGCAACCACATATTCTTCTTCTATAGTAGATTGTGAGATGCATCCTTGCTTCTTGTTGATCCATGTGACAAGTCTATCACCCATAAAGAATGCTCCTCCAGTTGTGCTCTTTCTATCATCTAAGTTTCCATCCCAATTAGCATCTGTATAGATTTGAAGCTCAAATTTGCCTTCTCTTTTATACCATAAGCCATAGTCTTTGGTATTCTTTAGATATCTTAGAATTCTCTTGACAACAGTCATGTGTGATTCTTTGGGATTAGCAGAGAATCTTACAACTATTCCAACTGCATGTGTTATATCTGGTCTAGTATGAACAACATACATTAGCTTTCCAATCATAGATCTATATAGAGTCTGATTTACCTCAGGTGACTTGTCTTCCTTTGTCATATTGAATCTGGTTGCCATAGGTGTTCCAACTGTCTTGAAATCTTCCATCTTGAATATTTTGAGAACTTCCTTGATGTATTTGGTTTGTCTGATGTATATGCATGCATCTTGTTGAAGAATTTGTAGACAAAGAAAGAATTTGATCTCCCCAAACATTGACATCTCAAACTCTTTGCTCATTTCATTAGCAAATGATTTGCATAACATATCATTACCTCCAAATATGATATCATCAACAAATATTTCAGCAATCATAATATTATCATCAGTATCTTCTTTTAAATATAGATTATTGTTTTCACTAGTTCTTACAAATCGAATGCTTATGAGATAGGAGTGAAGTCTTTCATACCATCCTCTAGGTTCTTGTTTTAATCGATACAAGGATTTTTGTAGTATACATACCATGTTTCTCTTGTCAGTATCAACAAACCCTTCTGGTAGTTCAATGTATACCTCTTCTTCTAATATTTCATTCAGGAATGCAAACTTGACATCCATTTGGTATAACTTGAATCCTTTGTATGCAGCATAAGCAAGTATAATTTTGACTCCTAGTCTAGCAATGGGTGCATAGGTTTCTCCATAATCAATGCCTTCTTCTTGTGCATACCCCTTGTATACTAACTTTTCTTTGTTCCTTGTGACTTCTCCATTCTCATTCAGCTTATTTTTGAATATCCATTTGGTACCGATGACATTTTTGTAATCAGGTCTCGGTACTAGTGTCCATTTTTTGTTCTTCTCAATCTGTTCTATCTCTTCATTCATATCACTAACCCATTCTTCATTTTCAAGTACAGTATTAATAGATTTAGACTCAAAATCAAAAATTAAACATCTAGTGTTTAGTGACTTACTTATTGTTCTCATTCCAGCCTTCTTGTCTCCTATGATCTGATTCTATGGATGGTGTCTTCTAACATACTTGGAAAGTGTTAGTTCACCTCTTTGTTCATCATTTTGATCATCATCTTGACCTTCATTCTGATCTCCATCGCTCAGTACATCATCTTGAGAAATTTCATGATTTTTGGTGTTTACAGTCTTATGCTCGGGTGCATTGTTCTATTGCTCGAGAGTGATACACTTTTTCTTGGGCAAAGTGTCAGGTTGTTCATTGTAAATAAACCTTTCGTGGTCTTCTGGTTCTTTTCTACTTTCCTCTTCATTTTTCTCTACAAATTTATCTATTTGACATTTTCACTTTCAACTATTTTGTTAGAGGTTTTGTTAAAACATTTATAAGCCTTGCTCTTGGTAGAATACCCTAGAAATATTCCTTCTTCACCTTTGGAGTCAAGCTTTCCATTTCTATCATCTTTCAAGATATAACATTTACTACCAAAAATTTTGAAGTAACTTACATTGAGTGTGTATCCATACCATAGCTCATAGGGTGTCTTATTTGTGTCCTTCTTCAATTGAACTATGTTCAATGTGTAGACAGTAGTACTAATAGCTTCCCTCCAGAATACTTGAGTAATGTCTTTCTCAATCATCAGTGTTCTAGCACAATCAATAATGGATTTGTTCCTTCTCTCAGCAATTCCATTCTATTGTGGTGTTCTCAGTGCAGAAACATGTCTTTGAATTCCATTCTCATTACAAAAGTTAGTGAATTCATCATTAATAAATTACCCTCCTCTATTTGATCTTAATCGTTTCAGTTCCTTAACACTTTTTTTTATACAATAGCTTTATACCATTTAAACATCTTGAATGCTTCTGATTTTTCTTTTAAGAACATAACTGTCATCATTCTAGAATAATCATCTACAAAGAGAATGAAATATCTATCTCCATAGTAGCTCTTTGTTCTCATGGGTCCACATAGGTCACTATGGACTAATTCTAGAATGGCATTAAATGTGTAGGTTTTTCTCTTGAAACTAGACTTTGTCATTTCACCTTTTTGACAATTCTTACACATGACATGGTTGGGTTTTGACATTCTTGGTAAGCCTCTTACTTTCCTTTTATTGCTTATCCTAACCATGTTGTCAAAATTCACATGACATAACCTCTTATGCCACAACCATATGTCTTCATTTCTATCCATTAAACAAGTGGTGTTAATATCATCAAGATAGAATAGGTTACCTTTTGTCTGTTCACCAGTTCTGGTCAACCTTCCTGATTCATTGAAGATCTTTGCCTTTTTGTTTTCAAATGAAACTTGGTGACTTGTGTTATTCAGCTATGAAACACTCAATAGATTATAATTAAGTACTTTTACCCAGTATGCATTTTTACATCTGATCAAATTATTTAGCATTATAGTTCCTTTGCCTTCAACCAGACAAGGCGAGTCATTACCCATTCTTACTGATCCACCATTATAATACTCAAAAGTTTCAAACTTTTCCTTATCACCAGTCATGTGGTGAGTACAGCCACTATCAATAATCTAGACATCATTCTTACTAACCTTAGATATTAGTGCAGTTTCTACATACCTTTCTTCTTCGTCTGAATCATCTTTCATAGCAAAAAATACCACATCAATGTCTTCATCAGATTTGGTGTCAGTATTGTTAGCTTTGTTCTCAGCTAGGTAACAAGATTTCTTCACTTTGTCCTTGTAGTCTCGATTGTCTCTTCTATTAGATTGTCAGTTGCTTCGGTAATATCTGTCATCACCTTTGTCAAACTTCTTTTCATATGATCTATCATTACTTTTGTCATCTTTTCTTTTGTTAGGACATCTAGCTGCAAATTGTCCAATCTCTTTACAATTAAAACATACAAGTGGTAATTTACCTTTGTATCTACCTTTGCCTCTCTGCAATCTTCTATCCATTAGTGTTTCAATCTCATCAAGATATTGGTCATCACTATCACTTTCACTATCATTTCTCATAGTGTGTTTATGACTTGATTTACTTATTTTCAAAGAAGATTTGATTGTAGACTCAATAGATGGTAAGACACTATTGTCAAAGTTATTCATCTCAAATGAAATCAGTCTACCAATCAGACTATCTAGAATCACATTATTATTTTCTACTACTCTCACTTCTTTTATAACAGATACTCTAATAGCATATACAGGCAGTAAGGTTCTTAGGATTTTACCTACCACTGTTTCTTCTTCAAGTACACCTCCAACTCCTCAGATAGCATTGACTACCTCTTTGATTATACAACTATACTGAGTGATATTTTCTCCTTCTTTCATTCTTAGGTCGTCAAACCTTCCTCTTAGGCTTTCCACCTTAGCTCTTAGTACATTTGCATCTCCTCCATGTACTAGCTTCAATTTGTCCCACATTTGCTTTGTAGAGGTGCATGTTTTGACATCTTCAAATTCAGTAGCAGAGAGTGAGGAAGCAAGTTCTATCATCATGCAATTGTGTTCATGCTTTTCTCTCAATTGATCAAGTGTGTGAGGTCATGTAGGCAACACATATTTAGTATCCAAGTATTGAGTAACATCATTTCCAATACCTGATAGGTGGAGTCTTATCCTACTTTTCCATGATGCAAAGTTGTCTTTATTCAACTTAGGCACATCCTATTTTCTCATCTTGTGATCTTTTGCTTGAGTCTTTAAACTCCCTTTCTAAGCATACAATCTCAGATACCAATTATTAGAATAATTGAGGGGGGGTGAATCAGTGGCCTCAAAAATTAATCCAATATCAACCCAAAAATTTAGTACCACAATTATAAGCCTCTATTTATCTTTAGTCCTACAAGATGTATGCCCTAAAATAATCTTATCAAATAAATACTGCTTGGAGTTCACTATTAAACCTTATTCTTAAACTTTACCAAATAGCAATCTAGCATTTACCGTAATATAGTAAATAACTTAGTATTTACCGATCATCCTGTTTTAATAATGTGTAAAGAAAAATATCAAAGAAATGAATCATAAACACATTTGACACATGGATTTTAACATGGAAACCTTATTAAGGGAAAAACCACTTGGGACGGCTAACCCAAAAATTTTACTCTTCCAAAGTGAGCTCGGTGAAGAGCCAACCATGTTAAAGGTTATAAACATACTATTAAGTGTGACCTTGTTAGAAGATTTAAATATAATAGTTTGTCACCTGATATGTGACATTCACTATGCTATCTTTATGTCCAAACTTTTTGATACTCCTTAGGATGTATCTCAATATAGAAAGAATTGTTAAGTCCTTCTCGGTTAAGAGACTTTCTGATCCAATGGTTAAACTGAAATAGTAAATGATTTGTTCATACATACAACTGAGACTTGCAGATTTTCAGATCTATTGTAAGCTCATAATACCTTTCTGATCAATGTTTCCCTTCAATACCTTTTCTCCACTTCTTTCTGCTCGGTGATGTTGTTTCTCTTTTGCTCGGTGTCCACAGAAAACTGTAGCTCTGTTCTTTAGCTTGTTTGATCAGGACTGTATGAAGACTTCTTTCTTCACCAGTATTCTCTTTAGCATCTTCTTCTATTTTCACCCCTTAATTCATAATGAATTATCTTGTCTCTTTATAGACATGATTTCACCGTTTTTAGGTATTTGTCTTTCTTGTTCTTGACGTGATCCAGAAATCTTGCCAATCTTTCTTTAAAGCTTTCTTCAGTTTTATCCCACAGATTTCTCCTTGACAACTGGAATAAAATAGCTTTAAAACTCTAGCTTATCTCTGGCTTTTAACTTTGTCTATGAAAACAATGTAATCAACCAGTTAACTCCTTCTTTAGCTCCCGCGAGCTAAGTCTTTTTTTCATTTTCTGAACTTCAGTTCTGATTGGTGTTTAACTCATTTTTTGTTCGGTCTTGACTTCAGTTGTCCTCGGGCATCTCTGTCTGTCGAGGTTGTCTGTCCGTCGGGAAATGCTGTGCCTTTTAGTTCCTCTTGGGTATCACTATGGTTTTGCTTTTCGGTAATGCTTGCTCGGGTATCACTCTGACTCTTCTCTTTGGGTTCTCTATCCGTCGGTGTTTGTTGTCACTTGGTGTATACTGAACTTTTATGCATTACAGATGACATAACCTTTATTTCTTTAGTTCTTTGAAGTCTTTGACAATATGAATATGACCAATCAGATTATGTCAAGTTGACATCAATGACAATACAATACATAAACTGATTTAATGTCTTGTATTAACTTTCTGCATTTTGGTGATCATCAACTTAACATCTTCAAACATTCAATTAGTTATAGTTCATCATACATACCAAAGCCTCAGCCGGATCCCCTATGCTTGGGCTGAATGATAAATGAAATGGGCTCCGTTGTGGGTGAGAGGGACTCCTAGAAAAATGGCGAGGTAGAGGAAGGATGGGCAGTGGTGAAGGGTCCTATAACAGAAAAAATAAATAATACAAAATACATGTTATAAACAAGAAATACTAAAAAATAAAAAATGCATGGACTAAAAAGAAAATGCATACTGCACCTAGATCTCCTTTGCTAGGAAAGGGATCCCTAGGAAGTGGAGAAGGGTTCACCTCATTTGAGGCAGCCATGACCAATTCCTGTATCAAAATTCATAGAAAATGACATACTAATAGGGGAACATGATTTCTAAAATATTTTGAACAAACAAGAATGCAATTGAAAGTAAATATGAAAACATGTTACCTCCTCCCTCTCCTGGACATCAGCAATGTCCGGGGCATTCATTAGTTCAGTGAAACCCAATTGATTCTACATGTATACAATAAACAAGTCAAGTGCATTCATCAATATAGACTACATTGAAATGTTCATAATAAATTTCAACAAATATACTTAAATTGGACTTAATTAACTTTTTTGGTTTCAATGTCCCTGTTGATTTCTTCCTCTTTCCTAATGACCTCAAGCTTGGTGGGGTAGGCTGACAAAACCAAAATTAACATAAGATAAATAATATGATACTGCATTGGTTCAATTAAAACTATAAACAAGAGGTGTGCAAAATATGATACCACATAGCTCTGTAAGCCAAAGTCAATAGCAGAAAGGGCGAAATCATCAATCTCAGAAATCTGAGCCACTAACAAGCCCTATAAACACCAAATAAATATATAAGAAATAGTTTACAATGAATATTATGATTCACTTGAATTCCACAAATGCTTATGCTCCACAACTCTATTATCAAAAGTTTATAAACAAATTTTACGAACCATTATTACAATATACAAATTTTCTCTTCTTTCACACACAAGACTATTCTTTAACAAATTTGTAGTTACACTTAGAGAAGGATGTTCTGAATTATACTCGTGGAGGTCAGAGACCTTAGGACCACTTTTGCAGCAGGTAATAGGACTGTTGTAGCCTGGCACTGAGTATGTTTTAGTGTTTTTACCCTTAGCATGGCAGGATTTGGAGTGTTTTAGGTTGAGAGTAGGTGTTATGGGAAGTGATGAAAATATTTGGGGTGCTTATGAACCTAGGGTGTAGACAAGTTC